>JBBPKG010000141.1:0-50468 GCA_038089115.1 Fistulinella cinereoalba | reverse complement strand
CGAGAAATAACGTAAGCGTGGAGGGAAATAATGAGGCGCGGCGAGAAGAAAAGGCGCGGCAGGCCAAAAGAAAAGTGCGGGGCCGCAAAAGGGGCGGGGGGAATAAATGTGCATCCGTGGCGTCATAGTACCGTGCACCTAACGTGGATAGCGTGCTTTGCGACACGAACACCGGTACATCCAGCTCGGCAAGCCGCGCTGAAGGCTGAAATTTGCCAGACCAGCCAGACCATCGGGCTCCAAGGAGATCAGGCTGGTCAGGACTGGTCTACTGGCTATTTGACTGGTCCATCTCGAGCCCTCTTCTGTGGTAGTTTTTGGATTCAATAAAGTGGCATTATGATCAGGTTCTCTAGGCTTTGTCTATTTCTAAAAACCTGGTGTACCAAACCCAGTGTATAGCATGTTAGTCTTCTAAGCCTCTTGCCCGCCTGTCTACCCTAGACTCGGTGAGATTCTCCATCCGGAAAGACCCAGCCTGCAGGGTCCCTAGCCCGAGTATTGTCCCCACCTTGCTCCGGAGCGAAATTAGGATACCCTTCATTTCTTCGTCGCCCGAATAGCTCGTAAGTTAGTAGTAATAAGAACGAAACCGGAAGGATCTAATGGGATCACAGAATGTATCCATCTGGAAAGACTGGGCAAAGCAGTTGACAGTTTATGGTCTTCTCCAAATCGCTCGTCGGGAGCTGGTATTTTTTTGTCATATACATGGACTCTTGGCGACACATCCCAAAGCCTTGAACATAGTTGCTACCGCGCGTGCTAGACGTCATCGGGCGGTCAACCTGCCGAATAGTTCAAACCGAGATGATAAAACGAGAACCAGACTGCCCGTTCGGACAGGTGACGGGCCAAATTCAATGTATTGAAGCCAGCGGGGCCATGTCCCGCAGTATGAATTAAGGGGAGTGTAGCACCGCTCAGCGTGCAATAACGTTGTAAAACCACTCCGACGAAAAACGCGATGTCCTCGACATCAAAAGTCAAACCAGCTCGGCGCCCGGGACAAAGTGCCAGCAGTGATTATGTAATGACATATGATCTCTGAGCCCATCAACTGCGTTCGTGTCGTCGATGATTTCACTACTTTCACCATTCTAGACGTGCCAGGTGTTTGCACAGCTTGACCATATCCATGGCTTTCAAGACGCAAGAGATCTTGTACTTTATGAGTGTCGGTGTTTCTGCGAACCCAATACCCGACCAGAGCTTCGAGGTCCGTCCCATATGGTTGACCTCGTGTGGCGTGCTTGTTAATGATCAGCAAGGAGTTCCGCATTCAAGACTATCTTAAGGCATACCAAACCACCGGTGGACCGCCTCTGCCCTGTCCACAGTCGCCCGACACGCAGACTGCACGTGCAGCCCTCGCGCTCCCCCCACTTTTCGTACCTACAGCCATTCCCGTCCACGCGGATGGTCTGGCAGGTGCAAATAGCATTAGCGACGCACCGGCAACTCTCCCCATTGACCTACCCACTAACCATGAGTTTCGATCCACCAAGGCCGCCGGTGGAGAGTCTTTCGAAAGTATTTCTGCTCAGATAC
This sequence comes from Fistulinella cinereoalba, assembly GCA_038089115.1. Classification (NCBI taxonomy): domain Eukaryota; kingdom Fungi; phylum Basidiomycota; class Agaricomycetes; order Boletales; family Boletaceae; genus Fistulinella; species Fistulinella cinereoalba. The sequence goes on along the minus strand of JBBPKG010000141.1, from coordinate 48,917 downwards.
TCTATGCACACTTTTCACACGAGGTTGGTTCCCTGTCCCGATTCCCGACGTTTTGCCCCACGCGGCATTGTTTCTGCGTTGGTTAGATAGCTTGATCGTTATCATCGTCCTCATCATCATCAAGACGTACTTAGTGGCACCTCCCTTTCTCTTCACCTTATTGGGTACTATTAAGCCACGCTAATCATGAACGCCGATCGGTCTACAGGAGCTTCGATGTCATGCCTATCTGTCTGGGAATAAGATGCCCCAAGGATTGCCCTCAAACAATGCGATGGAAGGCACCGCGACCTCCCAGCCCGCCTCCCCGTTTTATGCCAACGACTCGCCAACGACGGCATACATGACATCGACCGCGGTGCCAGGCACACCAGACTACCTGATGAGCATCGTCGCATCACCCAAGTTCGAAAAACACTCATTCGAGGTGCGCGGCATGCAGGCGGCTTGGTGGCCCCCTTCACGTCTCCTGTTCCCTCTGTCTGAGCGCGTTGACGACTGACGAGGATCTACGATGGTCTTTTTCTGGTATAGGAACTTCGAATAGCGCACTTTTTAGCGGGAAAGGAGGTCGGGTCATCAGAGATACCCACACGTGGCGCGCTGCCTGCGCAGTCTGCGCCCACATTGTTTGGACGGCCACGAGGGGACGCATTTTCAATAGGATCATCCAAAGTCCTTTGATCGTTCCCTTTGCATCGGATTTGTCCGCCATTTGCTTGTCCTTTCTTTTTGCTCTTCACGGGTGGATTGTGTCGGGTATATAGCCGGTCGGCTCTTCACCATGTCTTTACCCGCTGTCGCGCAAAACAAATAATAACTAATGAAAAAAATTGCATACAACATATCTATCCTGGTGGTACATGTATACTCATCATTCCATATATACATTGCATCAGACTCATCTCTGCTACCGATCTCATCCATCTAAGGAAGGCTGAGCACGACTTCCATGAACCCATCATAGTCGATTGAAATCCATCCATCGCTGTTAGTATCGTGACGCTTGAATGACTCGGTGATCTGCTTGACGACAACGCACGCGCGCACGAAGCGGTCGAACGTGATCCCAGGACGGGGGCCGCCAGAATACGTGATGGGTGACGCATACTTGATCTCAATGAGCTCGATGAGACGGGGCGTCAGACGATACCTGCACAAGTGTGAGCATCAGCGTTCCCTGCCCCCCCCCCGGTGGCGAGGGCAGAGAACAGGTCGGATTCAGACATGGAGGCAATAAAACACACCCAAATTGAGTGAGCGCATCTCGCAGTTCTCTGCCGTCGATCGTCCCAGAGTGATCCCGATCAAAGTGTCGAAAGAGATTTTGCCAGTCCTTGTGACACACGTTTACTGTGACGTTCTTTTTGTCCAGACCGGCCTACCTTGATGTACCACCAAATACCGGAAAACTAAACACATGCGAAGGCCCGGGTGAGGCAAACGGTTCGGTCCTCTGAAAGATGGACGTACCTGTTTAAACCCGATCGTCCCATTCCGGTTGGTATCCTACCGCGTCACGTCAACGTCAGTAAAGCACGGACCGCCGACCATTGCACGATCGTACGTACAAAAAGCTGCATGAGCATCTTGATCGTGTCCAGATCAAACGCTTCGCATATTCAATTCCATCGGTCACATTCCGGGGGGAAGAAGAAGAGGGGACGTACGTGTCCAATCGCCATTGTCTAGTGCTCGCTCTGCATTCATCATCATCCACACAGCCGAGTAAATCCGTCAGATCGAGCGTATGCGCTTCGTCCAACGATCGACGGCGATCTCGTCGATCATTGTCGAGAACCAGAAGACGACTTACGGAGTTCGACGATGGTGATCTCCCCCGATCGGGTCGTGTTCACGTTGTTGAACCAGCTCCATAGCCTAGGAGTATCGTGAGCGTCGGAGGTATTTAGTCAAGGGAACGTGCAATTCTCCCCACGATTGGAGACGGACGTACTGAGGGTCCGCATCGGGTGGGGAAACGAGCGTTGGACCGCCCGGATAGCCAGAGGTTGAGAGCGGCGACGTGACATAGCTCACCGGCGGCGGTGGCGAAGGCGCGTAGATCGAGGTTGGAGGGGTACCATACTGTTTACCAACGATTCATGAACTACAGACGACGGGGACTGGGACCACTTACGCCAGGGTAGGTCGACATGTCTACTAGCAGTACGAGAGCGAGAGCGACCCAGAACCGTCACGATATGAAGCAACCAGCTCTCGATTTAGCTCCGTCGGAAGCGGTACGCTTTTATACCCGGTGTGTAGTACGATCACACCCCAAAACGCTAGTAGTTCTGAATAACTATCCTAATAATGTTACAGGTATCCTCCATGGTGACCGGCGGTAGGCAAGTCTAGAGATGTAGTGTGTGGGCAAAACGAAAGCACGACAACTGGACGACCGAGATCATGACGGAAAGCGAGTAAAAAAAGACAGTCGACGTCCAACGCTCATGCACTGGCCGCAATCACCGGCGGCAGATCCACCGCCCTCTTCTTCGCACTACCACCAGCCCCGCTTCCACCCGTCATCGGTCCCTTGATACCGCGCCGCCCATCGCCGTCCCCGTCGAAAGGTGTCAACGGTTCCACCACCATGTCGTCGGGCTTGAGCGTCAGTAATCCGGATGGCAACGAAAACGGACCACCGGGAACATCCTTGGGAGGTGCTGGTCCAGGTGCCTTGCCCTTCTTCTTCACCGCGCCCGTCGATGGACCGCTCTTGATGACCTGTCCGATGGGACCCAGCTTGGTCTGGGATGCAGGCGGCGGATCTTCTGGAAGGACCAATAGCCCAGATGAAGGACCAGTCGTATTCATCGGTTCTGGGGCAGGCGATGGTACTGGTGGGGGGGGCAGCAGCGGCATACCCAAAACAGGTGGCGGCGCGGTTGGCACGGTGGGCGCGAACATCGCCAGTCGCTCCTGATAATACGGCAAGAGCAGCCCAATTTGGTTTTCGATGTTCGCAGAGGTGATCGGGATAAACGGTGAGGGAAACGGATAAGGCGGCGGCGGCTCCGTCGGCTTTGCCCTGTGGGGTGACAATCGTGTCAGTATTCGCAGCCGGTTTTGTAAGGCGCTTCGTCAGAGGCACGTACTTTGCAGTGCCTGCTCCACTGCCGCGTTTCCCTTTGAGCAGTCTCTTTGGCACACTTAAGCTCGAGAGTCCGAGTTCGGCAGCGATACCCAGCTCCTTGAGTCCGAGGAAGTCCTCGTCAAATGCTTCCGAGAATCCACCCAAACCCATCGCGAACGGCGCCTCCGATTCTTCGTCCTCCGAGCCCGGCCCGAAGAGTGCATCATCGTCGAGAACGTCGACTGTTGTTGCTTCACGGTAGGCATTGACAAGTTTCTTCTCGAGGTCAACCAGGCGTGAGCCATGCCTTACCACATCGTCCTTGATGTATCGTTCCAGGTCTTGGACCTTGGTGATTCCGGATTCGAAGAGGGTATGCAATGTGATTTCCTAGCCACGTCATACAGTGTCAGAACGTCCGTTACAAGATGACGCGCACGACACCAAAACCAAAACACGCATTATAGCTGCAACTGTCGATACTGGTGACAAGGTATCTCACCTCGGGTGTCATGGTCTTGCCATACTTGTCGCAGAGAAATCTAAGCGTCCGACCAACGTTCAAGAGAAACTCAGATGTTACACTTGTCAAAACATCCAACGCTGAAGCAGAGGTACCTTGCAGAATTTAACACGTTCAGTATTCGTGTCTGGTTATGGATGCTCTGTGCATACTTACCTTGAAATCCAGAGTGCTCAAGCACCTTGCTATTCATCCAGCGTAAACAATGCACTGCCCGTTCGCCTCCTAGTTCAATACCATTCCCTAAATCGCTCTCCCTCAACCCCATTAATGCACTCCACGGCCTCTCATCAACAAACTCATCCATAGGATCATCCTCAGCCGTTTCCGGTGGTTCATCCATCGCCCCACCATCTTCGGTGTTGAGGTTCAGTGCAGCGAACTTGGCGTGCGTTCTACGGACGCGCTTGAGCGTTTTGATGTTGGAGTTCATGATGCCAAGGAGGGTATTCGGTCGTGCAACGGTAGTTTGAAATTTCTTCTTGAGACGTTTTCGCCCTGGCGGTCTTGACGGACTTGGTTTGGGCTTGATTTGAGGGAGCGGATGGCTCTGGGACGAGGGAAGGTATTGAACAAGGCAAGGAAGGCCATTGGCAAGTAACGTATTGCCCTGCATAGAAGCCCACCAGAGTTCGCTCGCATCTCTAACCCGATTCGATTCTTCGTCCGAGTCGGGCGGCGTGATTCGCGCGCGTTTCCGGGGACGGCCTCGAACACCATTACTGCGTAGTCGGTAGAGGCGTTTGGGTATTCAAAGATCCAGTCTAACATAAGGATGAACGTTTGAACACTCACAGCAACCTGCGTTTTGTCCCCGTGCCATTCTCTGGTTTCCCATCGGCCAATCGCTCGTCCTCGCTCTCACTTTCCCACTCTGGCGTCATGACATAACCGCGCAGCCGGTCGAAAACGCCATGATCTGCGTGACCGTTTGCATGAGCGAGGGTGGACGGACCGGGTTCACCGAGTCCTTCGAACTCCCTCTCGAAGGCTCTGAAAGCAGCCATGCCTTCAGGCGTACGCACTAGTGCAGGTGCGTCCCCAAACGGCACATCTACACTCTGCTTCCTCATAGATGCATTCGGTGCAGGTCGTTTTCCATTGATTGAGGATGGCCGGGACATTGTGACGGCGCCTGAATGGGGCAGGGACGCAGAGGGTGGTTTGATGCGGTCATGTGATGTACATCCGTTGATCTTCACTCGCACTGGCCGAAGAGGGGGGGATGAAGAGAAATCGGGGGGTATGCTAGGATCAACGCGGTCTTTGCGGTCCGTGATATTCGCGAGTAGCTCTTCAGCCTTCTTCTTCAGCCGTATCGCACATTGACGGAGGGGGTGGTCCTATCAGACGGTTGACGATGAACAGAAGCAGCGATAGGGACTGAGATTTAGTAAAAGGGTAATGTCGGGCATCGGGAGACTCGCCTCCGTCGCATTGTAGGTGAAGCAATTGGACCAGATGAGGTCGAGGTCGTCCTTGAACTCGCGCTTGGACTTGTACTGCTTCGCCTTTACCTTCTTAAGCATCGTTTGCAGGTCCATAGGATTGGATATGGCTGCCAATCCGATGGACGGCAAGTAGTTATGTCAGGCGGTGCCACAGTAAGAGAGATGCTAGTCGTACCATCATAGTAATCTGGATAGTCCGTTTTGGCGACCGGCTTGAGAAACGCATCCGCATCGTGATTATCCTGGTTGTATTCATCAGTGGTGGTGGTGGCATCCGACGCGGGGGGTCACACGCACCATTGTGACCGTTCGAAGGTCGTGTAACAGCCCCTCGAGCGATTCGTAGAATGGCTCGGAAACCTTGTTGTCATACCACTGGCGCTGGGGTATTCGTCAAGTCAATGTACAAGGACTGCGAGACCGGTGCGTACTCTGACATCCTTGACTGTATTTAACAGTAGTTTCAGGTCAGGAGTGGCTTGGACGTGACTCTGTGTCAGCGTCCGGAGGAGGTTCTGAGCCGCACGGCATGGTGAGCTCGGCGTGTGCATTGCGGTGGTCTGTGACTCACGTTCATGGCCGCTGGGCGCGCTAAGCGCGACGTATGTTCGGTGACGCCTGTGTGGGGCGAGCGGGACAAGGTACCTAATTCAATCTCCGCTCGTAACCGGCTTATGAGTGGAAGTGGAACAAAGGAAACACTTGGACCCGCTGACACTCGAGTCGGCTTCGTTCATATTTATCGACCCTACAGAGCTGCTGCGTCGGCACTCGTCATTAGCATTTTGTGCGATGTTCGCAAACTGGACCGGCCTTGACAACATCGGGCGGTGGTCGGCATGATCCTCTTTTTTTTAAATTTTTATTGGCGAACAACAGCATCATCGGACTGTTGGCCTGGGGTTATTGTGCATGCTTTTGCCCGTGGGGCTCGAGCGCCTGGAGACTGGAGTTGTGTCCCGGTGCAATCGGGGTGGCTGCCCTGCCCAACGATGGTCCTCAGCGAGTTATTTGTGAGTGGGGACGCCCTGTCCTGCCGTGCATTATAAACGATATCGTCAGTCCCAATGGCCGCCGAGTATATGTTGTGTCTATGTGCTCCAACGATCCGGGCCGGGCGGACCGCGGGTATAAGAGAGCTGACATGCTCATCTTTTCATCAAACATGTCGCTTGGAAAACGTCTCCCTCTCAGATCTCAACCCCGGCGCGACCATCCCCCAGGTTGGCCTCGGGACGTGGTTGTCCAAACCTAATGAAGTCGAGAACGCGGTGCGACAACTTTTCATCATCGCGTGCCGTATGGAACCCGACCCGTTATCTAGGTTGAGATTGTCGTCCGGAATGGGTATCGTCATCTTGACCTCGCCATGATCTACCAGAACCAGGACGAAGTCGGTCGCGCGCTCAATAGAGTTATTCCCTCCGTCGTTACCCGTGAGGAGCTCTTCATCACCTCCAAACTCTGGAATTCGTCACACCAGCCTCATCTCGTCGAGGTTGGGCTGGACGACACCCTCGGGCAGCTCGGTCTCAAGTACCTTGACCTGTACCGTACGTGTAAGGCGCATATATCTCGACTGACGAGTGGCTTCTAGTCGTTCGCTGGCCAGTTGCGCTTGTACCTGGCAAAGGTCTGAACCCTGTTGACAAGACTACGGGACAAATCGAGCTAGACACACAAACGTCCCTCGTAGAGACCTGGAAGGCCATGATCAAGCTGCGCGACACCGGAAAGGTGCATATGTGCATTGTCCTATGTAGGCGGTGCTTACTTTTTCCGCAGGTCAAGGCGATCGTCGTGTCCAACTTTACGATTGATCATATTCAATGACGGTACCGGTGTTGTCCCGGTGCGTTTCTGCATTATTCCTCTATATATGCACTGATTTTGTTTCAGGCGGTCAACCAAATCGAGGCCCATCCGCTTCTCCCGCAGGATGATCTCGTCGCCTACTGCAAGGAGAAGGATATTCACTTGACGGCGTACAGCCCTCTTGGAAATAACCTCGTCCGACAGATGGATTTTTTATTGGCGTGGTCTCCAGTGGTTGGTGTTCCGATGCTGACGGAGCACCCCACCGTCCGGTCGGTTGCCAAGAGCCTCGGTGCAACCGCTGCTCAGGTGCTGATTGCCTGGGGTGCCTGCCGCGGATATTCTGTCATCCCCAAGAGCGTGCACGAGGGACGCGCTGGATAGGTTGCATTATTTCCAACTTGAGTTGAGTGGTCTGTGCCTGATGGGGCTTGCAGACACAATATACATACAAGCCCAAGTGGGATCTTTGGGGAGGAGCGTGAAACAGGAGGGGTTAGCAGAGAGTATGTATGTAGGACCGAGTGCCGAGTTTCAAGCAGAGAAGGCGGAGTGAGTTCGGCGATCAGGGGGGATGGCAACGCCGGTGCCAGCGAAGACGAGATGTCGGTCGCCTAAGCCAAGCCGGGTGACGTTGTCCCATATTTATCGCCTGCCCGCCCGCTTCCTCCCCCAAAGCAATGCCAGGCGGCTCCCCCGCGTCATTCCTCCTCTGGTCCGTCCTCGCCACCCTCGTCAGTCCGGTGTCTCCCTTCCTCCCCGATGCAGCTCATCCCCACCAGTTCTTCTCCTTCCACCTCTTCCACCTCTGGAGCTACGACAGATTCCAGTGTCTCAGATGGAACCAGCTCGGAAGACAGCCCGGCGACTTCAAACGCTTCATGAGCGTGCGTGGCCCACTCCGTCCCCGGCCCCGCTCACCCCTCCCAGTACACCTACCTCGCCACCCTCACCTGTCTCGTCTTCTTTAGCGTCTCCTTCACCGCCCTCAAGTTCCAGGAAGGCACGCTGCTCCATCCTCGCTCTGACACGTCCCTCACCCCGCTCCAGGTTATCTCACCTTGCCAGACGGCCAAAGTGAGCCCCCGCTCCGTTCTCGCCGCTCTCCGTTGATCGCCTCGCAGTAACACCCGTCCCGCTCGAGTACTACTCCACTCAACACAAAAAATGGGTGCTCCCCCTCATCCTCGTCGTCAGCGTCGCGTGGGGCTGCGAACTGTGCGTCCTCGATCACCTTTGCCCTCCGCATCATCTAACCTGCCCCAGGGTCACTCATCTCGAAGGCATGCCCCTGTCCGCTATGCTCTCCTTTGCTGATCGTCATGCAGAGCTCACATTCTGGCTATTCCTCCAAAACCAAGGCCCCACCACGAGAATGTGGTTCGAAAGCTGCGAGTTCAGCTCATGGCGCTGGGGTGCTCGTCCTCGCTTCCTTCCCAACGCTGATCCGCTGACGTCCCGGTGCCAGGCACATTGCTCTCCCTGATTGGAATGCCCCTCACGACCTTCATCTCTCGCAGACAGCTTGACTTGGTAACCACCGCGACTCGCTTTCCCTAACAACTCGTCCATGCTCATACGACCCTGCCAGTGTCTCGCCTGGACGTTCCTTGTTGGTTCCACTGCCTCCACCGCAACAACCCTAGCCTTTCTCTTCGTCCTCTCACGCTTTCCTGCCTTCATCCGTCGCGTCAAGGAAGATGGCGCCGCCCCGAATGTCGTCCTCCGTCTCGTGTTCTTTTATCAACTCAACGTAAGTAATATGTCAACAACCTGCGATCCACCCATCGACAGTGCATCTAGGTTGGACGCATCATCTATCGCTTCTTGTTTTCGCTTCCACTGTTTGTACTCTCCCTAGACGGTGTGTACGGAAGCCACCCGATTAACAACAACATGTGAGCACTTGCGGTGATATACGCTCTTCAGACCCTCACTGTCTGTACGTTACGTAGATTCTGGTCAGGTAAGCGTGAATATCCGGATCAGGAGGGCGGGTCCAATAATAAACCCCCTAGACCTCTTATTGATGGTGGGAGCTATCGGTGCCTTTGTTTCCTCTGCGATAACCCTACTTGTGCGACCATTTTCTCCTCCTGTGCATGTGAATCCTGAATTTTGTAGATTTTTTTCCCCCGCTCCCTGACGCAAGAACTCGGCTACACTATTATTGTCATGAAATCGCCCTCGGCGACGTCCATTGACCTGCATCAGCCGCCCGTTCCCTCGAATCAGCGGTCCGGGTCTCCAAAGGACCGTGTCGTACCCATTTGTCGGCCCCTGTCGGCCCAACACTCATCCGATTCGGGTCACGATGCGTCGCCTGAGTACGAGCTGGAGGATCCTCCAAACGCCGCACCTGCCAATTCGCTCGAAGGGAATATCCGAATGCAGTCATGGCCAGCGCACGAAGGTGAAACGCCAAGCTCAGAGTCATACGTCTTCGATCGGCGTTCCAGAAGTCTCGTACGGTCACGCTCAGACGGACATGGCGCAACCTTGCATCCATATGTGGGTTTCCATTTTTTTGTGGCTTTCCGTCGGCCTCGTGACCTCATGCTCATCACCGTTGTCTGTTTTCGTTGAAAAGATCCGTGTGTTCCGGTCACCGATAGGTTGGGAACACGTTTGGTTATCTTTGTCTCTGGGTGCCTGAGCTATATTTACAGATATATCCGACGTGGAAGCACTCGATCACCTGCCTGAACGATGATGGGCATTCCCGGACCTTTGGGGTTCTTGCACAGCGTGATGATACAGCTCATACCGACTCCTGTGACGGCTCGGTCCAACTTGACCAACTGACCCCGGTGCTTGACGTCGTCCTCCCTCCCCGTTTCGCCTTGCCGTCCCGATCCAGGTGGCGATGTTGTTTGTTATTCAGATTACGTTCCGTGACATGCACTGCTCCGATCTCCTCACGCCCAGACCCATACTTATTCCATTTCCGCATGTCGAACGCGAAACTGTATCATAGTCATGCCCCGGTGTATGTGCGTCCCATCTGATTTGCTTACCTCATCCGTATGATACCAACAGACACAGTTTTATGCTACCCACACGGACTGACTGATCTGCCATTTCTTTCTCTGAAATATACCATAATGTCGCCGATGTTGTCCTGACATTGATGTTGAATGGAGAGTCCCTCTGATTTAGTTGTAACCGAGTTGGCTCGTTAAGGCTGAGGCGTGATCGGATCTCTATGTTCAATCGCGGTTTTTGCGTGCGAACATGACCGATCACCGATATCAAGCGGGTTCCAAGTACTGATTGACCTTTGATTTCGTGACGACCGACGCGGTTCCCCGGCGAATGATCTGCGTGCTCACCCGGGAGAGGCAACACGGGCATCCTTATCTCCGGTATTCCGCCGGACTCGTAAGTGTTGCGCTAGCGCAATCGTGACTGTGTGCACCGATCATGACACCGCCGCTGACTGGCTTCGGCCCGATCGGAGGCTTGAGCTCGTCACAGTAATATGACGAGCGTCTCGAACACGTTGCGAGAGACGCAAGAGGAGACGCGAACTCGGGGGGACACGTCACGGCTTACCGGCGGGACCGCATGTCCGACAGCGGTCTCCGAGACTCGAGTCGACACGTGAGTGCAGCCCGCCTGCCAGTAGTGGGATGCGCGATGACGATGGTAAGACAGGACGTGCGCCGCGATCGTCGACGACGCCGTTGGCCTGCGGACGACTGCCCCCCGGCGTACCGGAAACACTTAACCGATGATGCAGTGGGTTCGGACGCACGGGAGGACCGGCGAGAGTCGATGCGGATGGTCCGGATCTCCGGGGAAAAAAGGTGCCGATGGTTCATCTTGAACAATACAAGGCTGCAACACCAGACGAGCGGGATGAACTCGGGCAAACGCGTGCGCCCGAGACTCCGAGTACAGATCACCACAACGGGTCGGGTCCGACTACCGATGCGCAGTCACTAATAGCAGTTTCGGCGACTGAACTTGAAAACAGGAGCATCACGACTGTCCGCAGTACTCGTGGCATTTCCATACTATAGTTTCGGCCGGGCAGGTACCGCAGCACGCCAAGCCCGACAGCAAAGACGGTCGTCTGCGACGAATCCGGGCATCGTGGCGATTGCACGCGTGATATCGGATGGTCTGCATACTGGGGCACAGTCTTCAGTGCCAGGAAGAACGGATATCGCAAAGAACCGCCTGGCTTCTTGGACCGACTGCGCATACTAATAATCATGGAGCGCGAGTCCGAGGACGTCGATCCGAACGCGCTTGAGTCGGTAATTCAGCTGGAACGCCGTCCGTCCTTTAGAAGGCTCGCGCCGCTGCGGACCAGACCCATTCGGGAGAAAGGAACTGTCACAGCCACGCTAAAGTCATGACATTGGCGGCGACCGTTGTGTCGATGGACAATGTTTGAACGAGGTTGCCTTCTCACCGCGAATTAGTGCCTTCTATAACGAGCACCTCCGGACCAGCCATGCTTTTGTCCTGCTCTCCACATAATTTGTTGGAATCGGCGTGGGATAGAACGCGGCGGCTCGAGACCACAGAGTGCCACCTAAACAAACAGGGTGGTGATCGGGAACATTGTCGAACCTGATCTTCGTCACATACCGTGGATCAGTTACGGTGTTAAATCGCAGCGGCGAGGTACGGGACGGACCGTTTCTGCAGCGTGCCTGAAACCCATTTACCTGTCTGTGCCTCTTCGACGAGGTACGCGATCCAGTCAGGCTGTTGGATCGCCGCCTTCGAGCTCGTCAGAAAGGTCCCCTTCTTCGCATAAATCGCATTGCGCAGTAGGAGCGGTGGTGGTGCGACTGGCGCCCGGCGAATAGGCATTGCCGAATCACGGCCCCACGGCCACCAGACTGTCTCCGCTTACCTGCAGGTTGGTACCGGACTTCCCAACGAAGATAGCATCTTCTGTGCCCTTCAAAAGAGAGTTGCAGGCACATGCTGCGGCCTTTGGAAGGCGGGCTAATGTGCGAAAAAAAAAAGTTTATTATGCAGACAAAGAGGTGGAAGTTTTGCACCGGCGAGGAAGCTGTTGCCTGTGACTCGAATGATCCATTTTACTTAAGAAAGAGGAATCAGGAACTGAGTTCGCCTGTGAGTTGAAACGTGGTCACCTGTTGGGTGGTCAAGGGAGATGGAGATGAACTTGAATAAGGAATGCCAGGGGAATGGAGCTCGATCGATTAATTCTGTCGTACGATTTTGCGAGGAGTGCCCCAGTGTACTGGGCGTCGAACTTGAACGGCGACTTCATTGAAGTTGGACCTGGTAAGTAACAACCGCAGCTGTCCTATGAATTCGACTGTTCTTGTCACATAGATCCAAACAGTGAGACAACAGTAACATGCGCTGCCTGCCAAGAATTATAAGCTCGAAATGGACGATGTAAACAACCTGAGGGCGCTCATCCATGCATCATGATTTGCTACTGGACACCAGTCGGCTCAATAACCCTCACTTTGACCACCAGTCTGAGGTTAGGGCATTATATGCCGGAGCGGAAGAGAGCAGCATTAACGGACATCCCTCGCGTGTCCTCGGTTTCAATAGTACTTCGATCTCATTCACTATCAACTTACATTCCCTGTCAGTCTTAGGACCTCTTTCGCAGCAAGTCAAGTCTCCATTCGACGTCGCTCCCCATCTCTGGTTTTTGCACGCGCTCAACGGGATCTATCAAGCGCTCCCGTTCCTTTTCATGCATCCTGGATGCCCAAGAGTCTTCAGGTGGCTGGACCTCCTCCTTGACCTCCAGTTTCTTCCATGCCTTCTGGATAGCTTCCCGCATTTCCGTTTCAAATGCATATATCTCTTGCTGCAGCTCCTCGCCTTGTGCACGGTGCGCCTCTGAGAACTGCAACATGTGAGGAAGCAATTTTTTCACTTCGCCTACGCAAATAGGTCGGTAAGCGAGACTCGTAGCGTTGGAGGCCCCCACGAAAAACCATACCCTGTGTCGCCTTGTACCGGCTAACGAGTTTTGACATCGACTTGAGAAGATATTCTTCTTCGTCTACTGTGCCTTTACGTCCGGACCCAACCTTACGCTCCATCTTTCGCTTGGTCTTCGAACTGCGCCTGAGGAACATTCAGGCCTCGCTCACGCTTCCAAAAGGAAACCACCGCTCACTTGGATGCCTTGGAGACGACAGATGTGGCGGTCGTGTACCTCGTAAATGTGGTTGGTGCCATCGACACATCCGTCATTACATCCACGTTATGGAGGTTCGTATCTTCGGCTCCGTAGAAGGCATCTGCACAATTAATGTAACAAGTGTCATCGATTCAGGAAATTGTGACAGAACAAGGCGTACCTGGTTGCTCTGCCTTCTTGACACGAAGTTCTTGCAGTCGAGCGATCTGTTTAAGGAGTTGATCATACATCTCCGATACGTCATCGGAGAGCTGAGACCGAATTTCGAGTGCCCCTGGGAGTATGACGTCCTCAAAGAGCTCAGGTGTTGAATGCAAAGACACCTGCCACAGATTACATGAACAAGGTTGTATTCACGCGCGACTAGGTCTATACTCACGATCCTCCGTGCCTCAGAGAACTCATTACCCTGGACGAGTGCAATGACTGCCTGCCGAGTGTCTGCGGCATAATCAATAAATACTCGTGCCGCATCCAGATAACGCTTCTTGGACAAAAGCTCCTCTGCAAATCGGTCAAAGATGAGTTAGGGAAGTTGAAAGAAACCCCGGAAAAGAGCGGACCAGATATACGATAAGCAATATCTTTGACCTCTGCTGCGGGGATCTTTTCCCTTGTGGAGATATCAAAAAGCTCCTGCCATTGTAACGCCCTTTCATGCGCCACCATCGCTTTTCGTAAATCGCTTGCCTCGGCAAAAGCTAATATAACCTTATCAGGTTAGCGGCAGCCCAACATGGGGGAACCGCCTCCGCACCAAGAGCTGCTTGTGTATAGTCCCTTCGCTCAAACAGCCAACTGCCATACGCAGTTAGAACAGCCTAAGGATGCCTTAACTCGGTACTCTATGCAGGCCACGCAAATAGGACAGACTCTGTAACGCTCCGTACCGCGCCATATCGCAAGACCTTCATCATAAAGCTGATGGCGTTCAAGATATTCAAGCGCCTCCTGGAAATATTCATCACCTATACCAGGGCGCGAGCAGTCAGACGCCGTGCTGCTTCAACGAAATAATTCCAGCCGACCTGCAAGATGAAGATTTGATAGCGCTTTCCCGTGCCGCCGAAGATGATCGTCGATTCTGAAGCGCTGGTAATACTGTGGGAGCGCTCTTAGTTGGCGCAGGAAAGGGAGATATTCCCTAGGATCCTGGACAAGACGAATTAGTCGAGGCGAGCGTCTTCTTTATGTTTGGACGGGAGATGACCTTTCGTGCGTGCTGGGCTACCATTAACACCAGTGAAAAATCATACATTCCGAGGGCGGTGTGGAACAACCGATCCGCGTCCACGAGGAAAATAACATATTTCATAGCTTCCTCCACTAGATCTGGCTGTGATTCTAACAGAATAAGGGAGCGCATTATTATTACCGACCGCCGCACACACAAAGAAACTTTACCTCGTAGACCGAGCAACATAGCGAGTGCAGCTTCGTGATCCGGTGGCGATTTGACAACGTATGCGGTCAAGATAGAGTTGATATACCTGCTGATGTCCTTGACTTCCAGTTCGTGACGGACGGCATCACACACGTCCCTAATCGCATTTTGCGCGAGTTGGCTTCGCCTGTGAGGGTCAATACATTATACTCTGCATTTAAATGTCGTGAGACGTGACCAACCCGACATTAGTTAGGAATAAATTAATATAATCGACGTCCTGAACGTCATCAACGAACTTGGATACCCCGGCCATGAATGCGTCTTGATTGTGTTGTACAATGATGCTGAGGTCAACTCGGTGCTTCCGGCACGACACAAATGCTTTTTGCCATCGACCCCTGCATCATCGATCGCCTTGTTAGGCATTGTAAAACACAAAGAGAGCCACTCACGCATCAAGATCAGCCTTCACAACTCCCATAACCAACGGACGAGGATTGATCGTCTCTAGGTTTCCTCTTGGCATTTGTAGCACCAAGCTCATGATACTAGGCACGACTGTCACGATTCTGGAACCTCGTTCCACACGGCGCTTCTCCAATGTATCACTTGATAGTTGTGTAGGTGAAATCGAGGTTCCGTTCGCCCTCAGCAATTCATATTCGTCCTCATCCGTTTCCTTTGTATCATGTGCATGCTGTACCAGTGTCGCGATCGGGACGAACTTGGCTTCGTGTGATGTAGTCGTGAATATCACAAAGCCCGATCCAATGGCAAAGGAGTTAGTATTGTTCGCAAGTAATACCGGCCGTGACCCCGAAGCGACGCTGTACAACTTGCCCGAAGAAGCATGGCCAATAAACAGCTGTGTCTCAGCAACCACAGAAGATATCCAAAAGCAATGCTCCGGGAAAGCACAGAGTTGTGAAACAACATCTTGGATGTAGTTCACTGGAACGATCATTAGAGAGTGGTGAACAAATTCCAATGTAACTCGACCTTCGTGTATCTCTCCGTTGATATTCTGCCATACCGGGGACAGCGGAAGATCACCCCCAATGAGTCGACCGTTGTTACTTGGCATCTTGACAAGGAAATGTTGTTGTTTCTGTGTTTGTCTATCGTTGTTGGCCTCAGCCAGGGAAAATTCGTGAATCGCGACATGATCAGAGCCTCTCGCCGAATATAGCAATGCCACTCTTGCAATGCGGCTTTCGTCTCTGATTAAATCAGAAATAACCACCTGTTTCCAACTTTTTTCGTCATCGCGCTGAACTGCCGCAGTCCATAGCAGCGCGGGGTCCATCACTTTCCCTTTCTCTCCTCCTGTTCTCGTATTCAGCAACCAAACTCTGACGCAACCGCTCTGCCACACAGACGCCAGAAGGTCATTAAAAGGCGACAGTGAGACATGAACTGGGGTCTGCGCGGAGTAATGATTAGCCGACGGAGCGGGTGATGAAGTTTTAAGTTGATAAGACGACATTGGAGGGGGGACATTTTGGGAACGGAAAGGCGTGAGAAAAATATCATCTGTTGGATGGGCCATCAAGATTATGCAACATATCCTTGGCGAAAGAGACAACCTCCATCAACAACCGCCACGGTACCGGTAGCATTTGTACCAGCACAGGTCTCCCATGCGAATGTTCTGGAAATGAGACGCGCTGAGGAGAACAGGATCAAATATACGTGCGAAAATTGCCGATGGAAAGCTTACTTGCAGTGGTCGTAAGCAACGTCAGCTGGGCTTCCGGGTGCCAAGTGACACTCGTGAAATGGCCACCGCTCGGAGCATAGAACTCTTGCTTGAGATACCTGTTTTGTTTTTATGACGGCAAAAAGGGGTTAACAACGGAAGAGGCGTAAGGAACTAACAGAGTCACCAATGATAGTTGCCAGTCGTCCACAATTGCACTGCATCACCGGCCTTTATCTCGATCCAAACTGCAAGGACAGCGGAATCCAATGACCACACGAGATCCTTTACCTTGTACCCTGAACCATCATTCTCAAAGGGACGCCGCAGACTGAATTCGCCATGCCTAAGGCCGTTTCTCTCGAAAAAGACAACATCATATCGGCCACTTTTTCGAGCGTCTCGCGGCCCCGACCGAACCTCGTTTTGCGTGGACGCGATGAAGCTGCCATTCGGTCTCCAAGCAATGCTTGCTTCAAGACCTGGGACGTTTTCCGAAGTTGATTGCAGACGTCCATCGCGAGAGTACACCCTAACCATACGTCGCGAATGGGGTGACTGAGAAGAAACCGCAAAGAATGCACCGTCACCACGCCAAGTAATTCGTGGTGGATCATCGTTAACCAAGGTTCCAGATTCACCGTGTGCTTGCTTCTGGTTGGCCCTGAGATGAGCCCTGCCTATCGATCCATAGAATTGGGTTTCCTTGGAGCCCCAGCCAACATTTATCGGAGCATCTGAGTTGCGAATCGTCATTAGATGTTCATCAGGGCCACGTGATTGATGATCCTACCTTCCCCGAACTCACTAGTCTCGATCGGGACTTCCGAGAGAACATCAAAAGTCGATGTCATTAAAACGATGTTCGTGTCTATCTGCAGATAAAGCGAATGTATATTGGAGATATGAGCGACCGACACGTACCTGTGGCAAATGTCACCAGCGAGTCATCAGGACTCCAGGCCACAGCCGTGATTCCCGGCTCTATGGTGCCCAACACATCAGCATCTCCCTGAAACATTGGTCAGACATACAGTGACAAACCACCTAAATCGTACTCACAAGAGAGCATCCGGATTCGTCAAGCACCCATACCACGATATCTCCTGCGAGAGTCACCAATACAAGCTGACTAGATTCAGAGAGTACCTTCAGACTTGCCACGCTAGCATTCGGAGAAGTGTACGAGCCACAGAAGACAACAGAAACATCCCCGGAAGTAGAACAATCAGTTTCCAACGTCCTCCAGACCAAAATGCCGCCCTGCGCAGAAGTCTGTGTCGCAACGAAAGTAACATTCCGATCGCAGTCGAAAGCGATTGCACTGATAGAGGTCGAAAGATCGTCGGACGATGGGTTCGAGAGATGTATTACATCTTCCGTCCGGAGCACAAATGTTTTCACAGTCGCCAGCGTTAGATTTCGCATCAGGACGAGTGACCAGCATTCAAAGAAGATCAATGTGAAGCCAGTCTAAGGTAGTCCACGCTAGTGAAACCCTAACCACAAGTTACATAAGAATTGGTTTCCTACGCTCCTACATCGATTCATGGCACCTTCGAGAGCGAAACAAGAGTCTAGCATCACGCAAGTAGCAGGCCCTTCAAAAGGCGGGACCCCGAAAAATTTCAGAAGTCACCCATACTCAAATGATTCACGACCATCGACTCACGGAGAGGCTCATCCCGGTGTACAGAAGCTTAAGTCGACCCTCCGGCAAGTTAAGCGTCTTCTCGCCAGGGATAATTTAGCAGCAGACGTGCGAGTGAAGTCAGAGCGTCTCTTGAAGGCGCTCGAGGTAGACCTTGCTTGCGCTGAGCAATCTCGCAAAGAACGCCGACACGCAGCAAAATACCACAAGGTCAAGTTTTTCGGTGAGTCCGAGTGTCACATCTAAACGATCGGGCTTATGAGTGAGAACATCATTGTCCCACATATAGAACGTCAGAAAGTGGTCCGAAAAATAAGTCAAACGAAACGAAGGATGGAAACCTCTGACGGGAAAGAGAAGGAGAAGCTCAAATCAGCGTTGGCTGATTTGAGAGTAGACCTGAACTATGTCTTGGTGACTTGACATGACAACTCGGTCATCTCACGCACTGATAGAAAATTATAGCACTTTCCTAAAACTAT
The DNA here is from genome assembly GCA_038089115.1 of Fistulinella cinereoalba. Lineage (NCBI taxonomy): Eukaryota > Fungi > Basidiomycota > Agaricomycetes > Boletales > Boletaceae > Fistulinella > Fistulinella cinereoalba. Next base: position 30,667 of record JBBPKG010000141.1, on the reverse strand, counting down.
GAGATACGTCTCATTGTTTCCCCCTGAAGTTCGGAGTTCTGGTTCTACGGCTGAACCAATTGCTGCATCGTCCGACGATAATAAGAGCAGATCAAAAGTGCGCCAAGCGATACGTGAACAAATGAGACGGGGGGAACTGAGCGTCGAGCCTGAAGCCGAATTGAGGGATCCAGGGCGGGGAAATAAACAATCGCTATCCCGACAAATAGCAGGCGTGGATCATTCAACTAAAGTGCTACCCCTCACCAATGCCCTTGCAAGTGACGATTTTTTTGGAGATGATGATGAAAGGGATGGCGAGGACTCTCAGCAAAGCGAAGCATTGGACTGTTGATATTTTTATTGTATTTCCCAGTCCAGAAGTTTACCATAATACCATTTGGTGACAATTATGGTATGTTTAGCTCTGTCGGTCAACCCCCCGTCGTCTTGCTGCCGTCAAAATGTTCCTCTTTCAGGGCAATTCCCACTTCTATAATCAGTCATCCCAGGCTCTCCAAACTCGCTACAAATGTCGGTGCACACCTTCCTAAGTTGTTTTCATGTATCAACCCAAAGATTTCACGGATTCACGATCACCTGATAGAAATGAGTAATATGCGTTGAAACGAGTAAGTGGCTCTTGACGATCCGCCAAATAGACGAAAACATCGAGATCGCTAATTTCATGTTCCCGAGGCACAAAGTTGACCCTATATCGCTATCAGTGGCGAACATATTACCAGGTTCATTAGACCTCAACAAACAGTTAAAGGATTGTTAGATCACCATCGTAAACATCTGAATATTATCTACACATATTACGCTGGCTAACAGATGAAAGGTCTATCGTTACCGGTGCACTAGTAGGAATGTATGCTAAAACTGGAGAAATCGTAATCTGCAACTAGAAACCAACATACTCGAACATCCTACAACCGCAAACAAACGCACTGTGCCGAAATGCGCCGACGACCAGTGCTGCGCCACTGCTAGTCTTAAACTCCCAGTTTGTCTAGGATCATTTCAAGCTTTGGGTTCCCACCGAGTCTCGTAGCCTCCGCACGCGTTTGTGCTTCCAGTGAATTCAATACACTTAGGGTGTATTCAAACGATTTCGTCACTTCGTCGAGGTAAGCAATGGTGTGATGCTTGATCGTCGGATCTTTGGGCCGCTGGTGGAGGACATCTGGCAAAGCGAATGAGTTCAACAGACGGAAAAAAAAAGATGGGCATACTCAGTATATATTTACTTTCAGGCTTCTTCCTGATGCCATGGATAATCGGGAAGGAGAACTTCCCCTCCGTCAGGTCTTCGGCAAATCCCTTGTTTTCCGTGTACTGAATCACAGGATTAGATGGATTGATCAACGGGGACAATTGCACCCACAGAAGAACTTCGAAGATTCATGTAGTCATCACGAATTTGGAACCAGATGCCCAGTAAGTCGATCAGCGGGACATAGTTTCTAATGGAGAAACATCCATTTTTAAACATGTTAAACAGTTTTTCATGACATATGACTTACATATCAGTGTTGATGGTGGCGCATTCTGTCATCAATTTAACTGCAATCCGTAACAATCCCCCTGTCTCTGTGCATCGCATGAGTAGACTGTTCATTTCGTCGTTGCCGATGACTTACTATCTCTCACCATCTCTATATAGTCTTCCTCGGTTGGACACTGAGCGTGATCGCGCCAAAGCATTTCCCTGCCTTGGCCACGGTGCAGTGCAAGCATTTCCTCTATCATCGTCTAAGGAAGGGTGCAAGGTCATCGACAGATGGCTCACCATTAAGGATTTGAATGAAGCGAAGGCCAGGGTTCGAGGGATTCGGGCAGGGGTGGCATTGGGTAACATACGGAAATTCAGTTTGATCCACTGGCAAGTAGGGAATTTTCAGGACCTCTTGGTAGGCGAGGAAATAAACATAGTTGGCAGTATTGATAGTTTGAGGTATACCAAAGATCTTATGCGCGACTATAGCCAATGTTACTCATATTAGACTCTATATCCACAAGACGCCGTACCTGGCTTGCCTCTCCTCAACTCTGAATCGTCTTCGATGTCATCCACCCTGTGGAAAAGTACTGAGTGCCTGCCACGCATGCGACGGAAATCAAAGTTACAGGAGACTAGCATTGTGCAGTAGTTCCACCACGCGAACTATTGCCTTTAACTGAGGTGGAGGTACTCGGACCCAATGATTTAATGCTTGTATAAGCTGGTTGCGAAATCCCTTTCCAGGGATGGATGCTATATACGTGTAAGGCTCGAGCAACTGCAAGTGCATTGAGGTCAAAGGAGAGCCAAGGGGAGAATATATTTGACAAACCGCTTCCTGCTCAGCGATCAGATGAGGAGGCGGCGTCGACAAGGATGAAAGGATGTTATCGATAAAGGGGCGATGCATACTAATGATGTATTCCGACAGGTCTGCTTGCATACCCGCGGTATAAAAGCGATAGGGAATGCCAGCCACTTCCAAACTGAATACAGGTGGCAAGGGGTCCGCTTGCGAAGCATGTCCATTCCGGAATTAGCGAGGGAGAAATGTCCTCTCAGAAGAGAGTTCTCACTGCCATCGTCATGAGTGAGACTCGGGCAATCAAGCGCCACAAGTCTTTATTTCCATCTTTGAACTGAAGTGCGTTTGTTTTGCCAATGGTGATGCAGGGACCCACTGGATCGCCACCTGATAATCTGGTACAGGAAAGGGTGACGGCGTCGGTCGGTATGCAAACTTAAGCCACATACCAGCGTTTTTCGAGAAGCACTCTCCGACAGCTTGGCCAGGAGAGATCCCTTACTTAATCCCTCTGGTAGACAGTATAGATCGGGAGTAGGCAATGGCACACGCATGTCATAGGGTAGGTTGTGAATGTCTCACCCTGATCTCACATGGATCAAATATGGGTAACGTGGACCACGCTGCTACTGCTGCGGTCAAAGCAGTACCCAACTCGAGAAAGTGAGACACTCATTATCCAAAATCTAGAAGTTGCGTGATTCGGAGTACTAGGGAGAAACGCATGAAATCCAAATTTGGCCACCATCCACGCAACCAGTTGTATGTACCGCGACACTCAAAACCGGGAATAAAAGTTAACCTCAGCTCCCGAATTCAATAGCAACGTTAATTCAGTGAACAACGTAGTTGTCAGTGGCGACCGCATTCTTCCGCCGCATATCCAACGCTTTCCGCGACAGTTATGCCTCGAGGTACTAAAAGTCAGCCGAATGAGATGCTGAGTGCCACTGGCACTTGCTGGCAGAACCGTGGTAATTACTAAGCTACTCCTGATGTTGATGACGGTAAACGTGCTATTTTTATCGATGTACCAACTTTACAGGATGGGCGTAAGTTTCAGTAACGCGAAACACTGTTAAAGGAAATGAGCGGCATAAGGCGAAGAGAACGAGTGATGTATGAATCCGATGCGGCAATACATAACAGCAGACAGCGTTCCTCGAACGAAACCTCGAACGAAAGGTATTAAGCCGACCGAGGATGAATGAACGATGATGAATGCGATGTGAGAGTACATAACAACAGAGAACGTTCCTCGAACGAAAAAGCAATGAATGAGTAATGATAAGTGCGATGTGACAATACATAGTAGTGGAGAACGTTCCTCGAACGAAAATGTATTCGGCCAAGAAAGATATGTCTAGGTATCAGGTCGTGAGAGTCACATCAATAAATAAACCTAGACCAAGCTCACCTCATTTTCAGTAAAGTCCATGAATGTCGTCAAATCCTATCGGGACATCCGGGACTGGTCTGCCCAACTGCGAGGTGACAGATCTGTCGCTGATAGTTGATTCCCAGCAAATATCTGCATATGTTTCTAAGGGGGCCAACACGAGATCTACGTCCACCTCTCCTAGCCAATCAGGGTCATAGCCTAGATGATCATCTCGAGGTACAGCCCTGCGCAACTCCTCATAGAAAATTGCGAGGAGAACCTGCTGCTGCGCGATTGCCTGGCGGACATCACTAGAACATGAGCTTGTGTATGCAGCTGTGCTGAGTTCGTAGGCAGTAACTGGTCCAGGGCTCGGTGATGGTCGACGATACCAAGGGCTATCGAAGGGGATGGTGACATACTGGGCGCCGTCTGACAGGGACGACTCTGATCGGCTTTCATCGCTGTCATCGTGGTAGGTGGATGCAAAAAATTTCGGATCCCAGTCCGACGAATCAAAGGAAACTGAGGAAAGGCCTTCGGATTCAAATTTATCGGAAGATGGTGAATGTAAATGACAAGTCCTGAAAGGATAGGTGACAAATTCGAAGACATTAGTATCGTCGGAATCGTTTAGCCCCAAGACGGATGTGTTGGTCTGGGCCGATGGTCAACGCTGAGGGAGAAGTGGAGTGACTACACTTACGTGACTGATCCATGTTTTGATGGATTCGTCGTCTCCATACATCTGCTTGCCTAGAATTGGGGATGATGCGGCACCTAAAAGCCCTTGTGATACCTCAGGAGAAGGGAAATGAGTATCCATAAGGTGGAGCTTTGACTAGACGAAAAAATTGAAACGGGAAATGTCGTATGCCAGCCTGTAATCTTGAAACAGGTACCAGCGCGGAGCACAGCTACGCGCAAGGGGAGAATTTTGTTTTCGTCCATCCTTCGCAACGGTTTTTATGCGAGCAGAACACACGCACGCGATAAGGGCGAGGGCACATGTCGGCAAACAATAGTAATTGTCATGAATCCCACTCAGAGCCACGTGACCCGACGTTTCCAAGTCGAAACAATAACTCATCTACGAATGAGTAAGACGACCGGGAAGAATACGCTGTGGCTGCAATAAGGTTCATCAACTGCCTAACTTTGCGTGCACAGTCACAGGTTGATTGTGGGTGAACGTTTGAACACTGGACGACCACTGCTATTGTTCGTCCCTGCTGTGTGTACAATGAGTCGGCACAAGACCAACTCCATTCCCACTGGAATTGAGAAAAGTCGCTGCATGAGGACAAAAACATACAAGAATGTTAAAGTAAAAAGCTGCTTACAATTAGTAGAGGGCCAGTCAGCAATGTCAATTTATCGCTTTTCCAAGGACCAAGGTCTCAGGTGAAGCCTCCCCAAAGACAGCCTACCTCTTCCTTCTGCCATGCCCACTGCCTCTTCCAGTGCGTCCCAACAGTGTTCGTGCATCCGATTTTTCTTCATTCGATCCATATCACGGGGGGAGGGAGAGGAACGAGCCTTTGAGTCGTCCACGACAACTATTTTCGAATTCCACACATTATTTGAGGCGGAATAGTACTTGCCACGAACCCAGATGACATGGGACCTTCGAAGCTGGTTTATGTTGTTTACGACTCTGTGAGGAACCCCGCGATGCTGCGCAGAATTAAGGAGGAGGCTCAAAGTGCCATCAACTAGGACAATTAGGAGACTGAGCCCAGAATGGTTAGTAAACATACTGTGCCGCTGAAATATGTTAAGAAAATGCTGGCGCCTTATCCGTTCCGAGCTTGTGAGTTGATTGCCCTGAAGGTCTCCAATAGCCTGTGCTGCAGCATCGAACACAGGCCGAAAGAGAAGTCGGAGCTGTTTTTGAGCAGAATGTTGATGAAGGACTGATGCCGAACTTGCACGGAGGAAGAGACGATATAGGGACGTGAAGGCAAGTGGAAGTTTTTTCATGGTTTCGAAATCCAATTTGTCGAGACAAGCAATGAATCGCTCACGTGATTTGGTCTCTCTTGTCCGAAACGTGTACAACTCCCTTCCCTTCGGTCATGATTCGCTCAGGCAACTACTCTTCATGCATGGTCAGATCGTTGTAAATATTATGGTTATGGAGCAATCGAGACGACTACGTCTTTAGAATACAGGTAGCTAGCCCACAAAACGGGTGCTTCTCGACTGGGCTGGCATCGTGTGTATTCGCTTTGGGAGCCGAGCGGAACGGCCCCTAAATGAGATTTCACCCACGTTGGCGCAGCGAGTAACAAATTGGTTGTTTTATTAGGTGCCACCAGACTTGATTAGGTGCCTGCCCTCCGCCTCGTGTAGGGCATGGTGTGTCTCCGATTTTGTTGGGGGTACCTGAACGATAGGTAACGTGGACTGTACAGGATTTTGCGAGACTATCTCACTGCTATCAGAACACCTCTCTCCCATGGAACAACCACTCGGAGCGCCGTCTGGATAACAAAGCCCGTTTCCGTGTCCTCGGTGTCCTTATTTTTCGGGTTCAGCCATCGGGGAATACCATTCCCGTATCGCGCCTGCAAAATCTGGATCCAATCGGCACGTGGCTCCCTACAGGAAGAGCTGTACACTGTACTCACTCGGGCTGGTGGCTGCATCATATGAGATTAAAAAGGTGCGTGATGGCAGTTCTATCAATGGGCGGTCGAGTTCTTCTCCAGGTAGACCCTGCTGTATAAATGCTTATGCTGTAAGTCCCCCTATTCCACCGAGTGCATGATCTCGAGAAGCACAATGCCGTCAAAGCGGCAGCTGGCTCCAGGTGCATTGGACAAAGCAATCGGTGTGGCACACTGGTGGCGTTGACTGTGTCGTAGCAAAGCGCTTTGGCGCATCCATAGCACACTCAAAGCCTTTATTGTCCACACCTGCACACCACGAATTGTGGTCATGGATACGCGCCCTCCTTATAAACACACGCCCCCCACCTCCGTTTTTCTCGTCCTTCATCTTACGCATCTCGTCCGCCCTATCTTCCCCTTATCTCAGATCCCATGCGGTTTGCACGTTATGAAGCGATGAACGCGCAACGGTTTGATCCCATGCGTCGCATGGTTAGTTCTTACCACCACTACCTCTCTGACCTCGCGACTCATTCCAGTTCCTCCGCCTCAGAAGAAGCCTCTTTCTAACCTCGAAATTCCTTCGGCCGAAGTGGATATGGGCCAAGTTCTGCGACGGCTGTCCCCGCCGAGTGTTCGGCCTTCCAGCGTCGTTGGTGGGGTATGGAGCGACCATGAGTTGGTCCTCGTGCCCTTGGAAGTCTCTGAATCTCCTAGAGACTCGCTCGGCTCCGGGCTCGCAGAGTCCATCACTTCCACGTCCTCTTCGGAATCTACCCCGTCATCATCTTCTTCGGCGTCGTATTTTACGATATCGTCCCCCAGCCTTGAGAGTACCGCTGCCCCATTTTCGCTCTCGGGGACTCCTTCCTCTCCTGTAGGGACGCATCCAGGCAGCGAGGAACTCATCGTCACCCGCACCATCATCCCGATTGCCCAGTCGTCTTCCGTCCGGAGCTCGGCCTCCCGGCCATCGAGCCCGCCCACCTCGAGTCCGGGGAGTCCCTTCGCCCGCCCCAACTCCCCTGTATTCCAGGCCCTCAACTGCTTCCGCGCTATCGTGTTCGACAAGGAGCTAGATAACGTACAGCAGACGGAGCCGACGACGGTCGCGAGCCAGCCGGTCTTGCAGGTGATCGTCACACAAACGCGGCAGCAGTACGAGCAGGACCTCGCATTCAAGGAAGTCGTCCAGGAGATCTTCCCCGAAGCAGGCGGACGCCGGTAGACACTCCAAACGTAGCAAGCACCCTCAAAACCGGAATATTTGTATTCAAACTTACCATCGTCGGTTGTAATCGTACACATTTGTTTATTAGTTTGTAACGTAGGCTTACGGGAAGCTGGCCCTTTCTCAGCACATTTGCTTATTCTTGATATTCTGACAAATGTATCTGGTGGTTTCATATCTGTGTTGTACCCACTGTAGTTGTAGGTCCATGTGGGCCCCCTCGAATGTTGCAATTGCGACATATACATCCATCTGAGGCAACTTTGTGCAAAGTTACGGTGTGCATATGATATGTCTTGAACCAAGTCGACACTGGAGATCTCCAGCGTGGCGCGGTAACCCCCTTCGGGGCAATGCGGCATACGTCAACTTTAACTGTACCGCTGTGTGGAGCACAGTTTGAGTCAGCGTCGGCGTCCCGTCATTCCCAAAGTTCATTCCGCTTTCATTTCGGTTAGGTGGGCAGACAGGTTTCTCTCACCGCAGCCTACGAGCCCTTGCCCTCCCGCGATCCTCCTCTCACCCACTAGCCAATCGCAAATGTGCGATGGCGAGCAGGACAACCCACAATAGTGCCTGCATTCCACGACGGTATCCGAGGGCCATGCAGCCGCTTGGGTTTGACTGGAACGCATGAAGGAGCATGGGTCATGGGACTTGCGCAGCGAATGGAGCCATCACGTGGGCGATTGAATTGAACCTCTATATCACAATGACGCCGCCCTGCAGTCAGCGTATCTCCACTGATAGGCCTCAGTGGGTTTGCGGTGAATGCATGAAACCCGATCTGAGACTGGTCTGCGGCGCAGAATCAAGTTGCGGTGTAGAAGCGGGTTTCTGTTGATCAACCATCACCGGGGACATGCATAATATCCGACCATAAGTCCTTTTCCCGCAACCCAGGCATACCATCCACATCGCCAATGCTTGGCGGGCCCGCGGTCAACGTGGAAGATCCGAGCCGAGACAGTTCAGAAGCTGACCTGCGTATTGGTAGACGGCTTTCTCATGCCCAAGCTGCGCTAGCATCATGCATCGAAGTCCATATTATTCGTTAATGAACCACTTTCCCGCGGTCCAGTCGTATCATAGTCCCCGCCCGACGTCAGCACATACATCTTCACGTGTGCAACAACAGCCGCCTCTACCGCTTGTGGGCTTAAATGCGTCGTCTTCGCCTGTGAACGCTGCATGTTGTTCAACGGGCGTGATTACGCAACAACCACGAGTGGACGTACAAGTGCGAAGGTAGCCCCACGGTATACGAAACCAAACACATCTTTGAACTCGGGATGAGATCGTGGGACCCCCGCATCAGCGAGACGGTGAACAGCCGACTTTTTGATCATCTGGAGAGAAATGGCATCAAGAGACGTGTGAAGACGCGGCAGCCCATTTTGTGGTAACCAATACGCACGAGCTTGTTCGCAGCCTCAATAGCATTGCCGGTTTCTTCCTCTTCGACAACGTGGTCACCTGCCTTGCCCTTGCCTTTCCCACTAACAGACGGAGGCCGAGGCGGGCCAACTGCGCCGAACACATCACTCCCTGTATCCCCTTGCCCCTGCTTCCGGCGCGCCTTGACAGGTAGCTCAGGCACCTTGAACGTAGGATTATCCGTGCCCTCATCCTTGGCCTTGAAGCCCCCATTCGCAGGAACTTCGGACCGGGGAAGGTGCAGCATGATCTCCTGTGCTCGACGCAGCACGGGGTCCTCACCTCTGTGTTTGCCCTTGTCCTGTCTCGCAGGGCGAGCCACGATTCGTTTATTGGCGCCGAGATCACGGACTGTGGTTCCTGCAAATAAGCGTGTTGGGGGCTTCCGGGGTGTCGGATCGTCTGGACGTGGTGCGCGTGGTGCAGACCTGATGCGTGCCACACGCACGCTGAGTGGTGGAGGTCCAGCCGACATGGACATTCGGGCAGACGACAGCGGAAGGGGTGGTGGATGCAGCCGCGTACTCGTTTCCCCATAGATGACAATGTCGGTTGTCTCGGGGCCGTCTGGGAATGCATGTATCACAGTACCACCACCGTAAATATATCGGTAGGCAGGATAGTTGGTGGAATAAACATACCCGTATCCCCCAACGACACTCGAACTCCAACCTCCGTTCTCTTGCAGCCAGACGAAACATGCGGAGATGCAACGAGCGGTGAGAGACACAAGATATTTTCAAAGTAAATCCTGCTTAGCGTAGCAAAAGGGTGAATGTCCCTACCAAAAGCCCCAAGCACTATCAATTAAATCGCACCGACCATGAAGGTAAAAGATAAGGGAAAGTGTAAGGGAGGGTTGCAAGGAATCGCGCAGACGTACATATAGACATCCCCAACATCATCAACCCATACATCCCGCAGCTGTACAGCCCCCTTGAACCGAAGCGTCTGCCGCCCACGCATACTCTCCAGTGCCAGTGCCAGTGGGTTATTCATTAGTTCCCGCACCCCCGACGATGGCGAGTCGTATGAAGCGGACTCTGGCACATTCGGCTTGGAAAGTAGCGCAGAAAATGCTAGGCCGTCGAGCTGGAGGTACGAATCGGGTAATGAGAGTGCTCCGCGGTAAAGTAGGCGGTACGATGCATCTGTACCCTTCGCAATGCTGCCGGACGTTGACACGAGAGCCGAAGTAGGGGTAGACATTCCACCGAGGGCTTGATTGGATGTATTTTTCGGGGTTGCATCTGTAAATGTGACCGAAGGCGGGTTCGTGTCGCACCAACCATCCGTCATTAGAAGTGTAGCAAGTCATTGTGTATGAGGCGGAGGCGCGCCGTATCACGCGTTGTTTGGCGTCATTTGGCAAACACCTTACCCTTTCGGAAAGCAATGGTGCAACGGATTGTGCCTGCTCCAGGTCATCAAGCTCCCCAAGGCGTTTGAATCAAGGAAGGAGCATGTCACCAAGATAACTTAGACATCCCAATTTTTTAGGTCGAGTATCGGGCATGAAGCCAACGGCAACCCTCAACCTAGAAAGAGCTTGTTATAGGCTACCAAGCTCCCCGAGGCGTTCAAATCGAGTGAGAAACATGTTCTCAAGATTGTTTATGCAAATCGGTTTGTCTTGGTGAGCATTGCGAATGAGATTCTTCGACCTTGAAATCGCTTTTTCTAGGTCAGCGAGCTCGCTAAGGCACTCAAACTGGCCAAGGAGCAAATTACCGAGATTGTCTAGGCGGCTAGGCTTGTCGGAGTCGGCATCAGGAGTAAGCTCAACAGCATCTCTAAGCCTCAATATTGCTTCCTCCAGATCGCGGGGCTCGTCGAGGTGCTCAAACCGAGTGAAGAACGTGCTACCAAGTTCACTTAGACAGCAAGGTCTGTCAGGGTGAGCACCAGGAGTGAGTTCAACAGCGTCGCTCAACTTTGAAATTGCATCTTCCAGGTCATGAAGGTCTCCAAGGGAGGCGAATCGATAGCTCAAGGCTACACCCAAGTAGTTGAGCGGAGTGTGTCGTGCGCTCTCACAGATCGAGGAAGACGAAATGCATGTCTGTAATATAAGGACTGCCTGCTGCAGACTCTATATCCCCAAACCGCTCAAAGTGACCCAGCAGCCGCCTGGTGAGAGTCAGCAGATCCCCACTTATTCCCGTGGATGGTCGACTACGCGCCTGAGGAGCGCATGCTTTGCGCAGCAGTACCACGAAAATTGTAGAGTGCTTTTCGTAGCTGTCTTTAGGGCTGAGGTTTTTCGCCTCGTCCAGTAAAGTAATAATGTACGCTTCATCGACATCTTGTGCACTATCCGATAGCCCGTGCATAATGGACCATAGCCAACTAAATCAACGTGAGGTCAGTCAGGATGCCCAGCAGGACGAGCCAGATGCGCATTGCGATAGAAGGTTGATATCCATGGGGGGGATGTTTCTGCTTGATGAGGGCTATTGAGGCTGGTTCGAGGAGGATTAATGCTAGCGATGAGCGAGTACTAGTAGGGTTGAGGAAAACTCAATTACGTGTTGGATCGATCCAGATCGTGGCAGCAATTAATGTCTCGATGGTGGACCGCCTTCCCCGTTACCCGTTACAGGGGTTATTTAGAATGGGAAGTGTACTATGTACAGACTAAAGGGCAACAGACATTATGATATTACTAACCCAGTGGAATTCTGGCAAGCAAGTAGTACTGCAATGTCACATTCAAGTTGATTAGCACGATGATAATCGGAAAATAGCAAACGATAGAACCTGGACTTGCAAGGAGACCCTTGTGTGACAACACTATAACCCCTGAGAGAGCTCGGATGTTGGCGCAGCGAAGGTCTTCCCACTAGTGTCCTTCCTCTTGGGGAAAATTTTGAGAAATTTCGTGGGCTTAGCCACTCTAACGAGGGACAGTTGATCAATCAAGTCCAAGATATCTCCTTTCAAACGGCCACCGCCAGGATCCGCGGACGGCTCAGGAAGGATGGCCACACGGGCGTTCATCTTCAGAGCGCTGAGCTTGCCCTTCCACTCCTCCACAAACGTTTTTGATGTGACAATAAGGATAGGGCAAAGTTCACCGCTGCAAGCAGCATAAAACTGCTTAAAAACATCTCCATTCAAAGTCCGAGTCGTGCCTGAGAAAACCAACAGATCGGCATCGGATTTGGGTGACTTCTTGGCATTGTAGCGTCGCGTCAGATCCCCGGCATGCTGGAAGACAAACGGGCGTCCATTGATGTGAGAAACAACTTGAAGCTGCTTGACTTCGCCAAAGACGCCCGTGTGGAAGATTGGGATATCTGTCTGATAGAAAACGACAGTAGAAACGGGGTGGATGTTGTCCCAGCCGAACTTCACCATTGATCGAAAGTCGTGTAGGGCTGATTTGATGAACATCTCGGAAAGTGGTCGGGTTGCGGGGCGATGACAGTAGTCGAATATTAGGTTCTGGGCTGCCTCCCTCGACTCTTGGATTCGACTCTCGTATTTGGGAGTTATTATGGGCATTTTCTCCTTGTTGATGGTTGTGATACAAGCGTGACCGTCGAAGTACATCTTGTAGCTGGTCAGTTCCTTCTCGTTTGTAGGCCACCAGCTCTCCATAGTATTATGTGGGTGATTCTCCAACCCCGTCACAACGGCGACAATGGGCACCTTCTTTTTGCATATCACAGAATAAAAGAGGTTATAGTTGCGCGCCAGGGATCTCCGGACGCTCCCACTACGAATGCAGTAGACCAGAAGGTGGACTCCGTGCGCATCCCGTAATTCGTGGAGGAGTTTACTTAAATTTTCTTCGGCCATTTGGGGCGAGACACGGCCGCGAGCGCCTTCGTCGAGGCCTGACGTATCCCAAATATTTACCACCTCATCATGGATAGTCACTTGGTACTGAGTGTTTTCAAACGTGCATCCAAGCACGCCGTCGGAGGTCCCTGCAACTTGTCTGCCAGAAAGCATATTAACTAGGGAACTTTTGCCAACTCCACTTCCGCCAAATAAGATGACGTTGCGAGTTTGAGAGGTCTGAGGACAAAGTTGGCTTTGAAGCTAACCGAATCTGGTTAAGTCTCCTACCGGACCACCACCCGGACTAGCGTCAGACTGTTGATACTGATCATTCCCTTTGCCTGCTGAGGTTTCGACTTGATTGGGAAGTCCACCAGGAGGGATCTGATATAAAAGCTGATATCTGACTGAAAGCGAAACCTGACTTGGGATAGACACCTACCAGGAAGAAATCGTCGACAGGCGAACGTACTTGAGATTTCTGGTCGTTTTGAGCAAGAGGTTGCTCATTGGCGGCGCTGCCATTGAATGTGGCATCATCGATATTTTGAGCAGCCTACAAAAAAGTCGGGCACGAAAGCGAAGCCGACTGGTCTCTTACCTCAGGAGGGAGCTCTTGACTGTTCGGACTTGCTAGAGATTTGTGTCGCAAGCGAGGATGTTGATTCAATCGTCTATCGCTGTTTAAATTGTCCTTGGAAGTGCGCGTCTCACTGGCAGTGCTCTGAATTTGAGATCAGATTGAGTCCAACTGGGACTGAGACTGGCCTCCTACATTATCGGATGCACCGCAGGACAATAAATCTTCTTGAGATAACTCTGAAGCAGTGAGGTACTGCTGATGAGCCTGAAAGTCGGTGTCCGATGTCTCAGTGGTACCGGCGAGGTCTTCGAGTTCAGTGCAATCAGGCTGAAAAAAAAGTCCATTTTAGTCCAACAGAGAGTGAACGAAAAGTGGTTTCCCACCCTAGGAGCAAAGCGGATGCTCTCCAACACACTGCCAGTGGACACAGGCCGAGGACTCTGATGATCCATCGTTCTAGTCCCCAAAGCCTGACAGCTTGTTTCAGATGCGCCACGAATATTATGCAAAGGACGGTATATACCTTGGACCCATCCAGGGGGACATCCATTTGTGGCATTGTTGCGGATCGCGAGGCGCAGTAAAGGCCTGAGTGTCTTCGGTCACTGCCGGACCCCTTCATGGTAGAACAAAGGTTAGTTGACGCTCCTTGGCCGCTTGACTGTCTTTATATAAGGTCGGTGCAGGAAATGCCAACACCCTAACACCCGTGTCATCGACTTTGTGGAGCCCAAAGCAGATTTTTTTCAATGTCAGGACTGTGCACTCTGATCGCACGCCAGCAACACGACTGCGAGCATCACGGACAATCTGCTTCGTTCGGTTGAATGTGATAGTTGCATGGATGTACTATGTGAAGTCACAGCCTCATGGCTGACAATGATGCCCAGGGTACTCACCCCAAGCACGTTGCATGTCGCATTCCATAGCGATGACGCGTGATAGGGGAAGCTGATACGATCGACATTCAGGACGAAGCTTGTGCTGCAGATCTACTACCACAGACTGCCTGAATTACACTTGTTTGACGAATCTGGTCGGTGTCGAATTCCCGTGAGTACCCCGGTTCCCCACGGGTAAAGGGCACGGGAGAAGCTGCAGAAGGACTTACCGCATGAACACCCGCGCCAATTAAATTTACATGAGGATTCCAAAAATATGGACAGCCAAACATCCTCACGTTCTCCTCGTTGCCGTTATCTTCCCTTCCGTATGACGTCTGAGCACTTTGAGTATACATTGTGATCGCTTTGGCAGGGGCAGTGTCGATCAGCCCAGCATCGAAATACGGTAAAACCCTCCATTTTAGAGCGGTGATTACTCGTTGGAGGCGCTCATTGGCAGGGTCGTTCCACGTTTTGGAAGAATACCTATAGGGCTTTCCGCAGTGAAATGGCGCCTTTTCCACTAGCAACGTGTACATATCATTATCAAAGACAGAGCGCCAATATCGTGAGGAACACCCACCTTCTGAGGGGCTCCCAGGGTCCAGTGGACCTTTGCGCATGGGAATGAGTCAAAACCCGAACTCTTCGACATGACTACCTGTAGAGATTATAAAAGGTTCAGACCCATGAAGCTACGAGAATATAAACTCACCAGTGCTAACGACAGGGTCCACAACACCTAACACATACCTTGAGATCCAGTTACCCACTCGACATGCCCGCGGACGACGCCCACCCCTTTCGTCGCAACATCATCATCTTCGGCGACGTCGGCTCCGGAAAAAGCTCTCTCATCAACCTTATTGGCGGCGCACCTGAAGCCATTATCTCTGGGGGCGTGAAAAGCTGCACGCTTCAGTCGCAGCGGCACACCGCCCAGCTCGGCCACGTTGAGTTCGCGCTGTACGACACGGCCGGCATGCACGAGGCTCAGGAAAAGATTGGGAGCGCCCAGTACCTCGAGGTCATCTTCCAGGCACACAAGCTCATCTCCGAGCTCGAGCAATCGGGCGGCATCAGCCTCCTCGTCTTCTGTATGCGGGGCGGCCGTATCACGACGACGACGCAGCACACCTATAATCTATTCGTAGATGTCCTCTGTAATTCCCGTGTCCCGGTTGTCATCGCGGTGACGCACCTGGAGATGGTCCAGCCGATGGAGAACTGGTGGAAGGAGAACGAGGGAAATATCGCGGAGTATGGGCTCCGGTCGGATGGGCACGCTTGTCTGACGGCCACCCGAGGCCTGGAATGCGCACTCGACGCCAAGTATACAGAATCCAGGGAGGTTGTACGGAGGCTCCTCCTGGATCACTGCGACCGGATCTCTTGGAACGAAGAGCGGGCGGGCTGGGTTAAGCGGGTGGCGATACACATGCGCCAGTGGCTGTCGCTTGGCATATTCGAGACGCACGACCTCAAGAAGAAACTCATGAAGCGGTGCGGCTTCTCGGCCACAGATGCGGACGCCGTCGCTCGCAAAATTTTCCAGGCACGTTGGGATGCTCAGACTCTGCCTAAATCATCACCCATCAAATGTACGCCCTCGGAAGATCATGATGGCAAATCGAGTTACGAAGAAAAGGCTACGATTACTAGTAGTACCGATGGCTCCAACAGTCACAATCCGATCTTCAGGATGTTCCAAGTCCGTCACCATTGATACATGCCTCTCAGATAGCACAAAATAAGTGTATGACTATGCTTAGGGTTTGAAGTCTGTTGCATTCTTACTATAGGTGCTAGAGGTGTTTTAGCAGGCGGTTCCAGGAATAGCGCCCAATACTAATAATCTCAGGCCTGAGGTCACACAGAAGACAACGTACACGGTGCTGCAAAAACAACCTCTTCACAGGTGATGCAATCTTAGAGTGCCGAAACAGCTTCAACGTGTTGGTTCTTACAATGATTAAACTATCTCCACATAACGCTATGGAAACGTACCCAACCGGTCCCAATGAGGGGAAGATCGCCGTGTATGTATGTGCTGCGATCTGATGTGCGCGCGCCGGCTCGTCTCGCGAGTAACCACCGGTATCCGACATGCCCTATTCCCCACAGGTCGAGAACGTGAGCACGGAGAAGCTGCGAAAGGATTTACACACAGGTTTCACACAGATTACATCACAGGACTCCAAAGATGCGATGATTCGGAGCCAGGCGCCCTGACGCTCACCTCGTTGCTGTCACCTGTCCATCGTACTATGACGTCAGATCAGTATATTGAGTAGATATGGTGGATCGTGATCACCTCGACCAGGCATTCGGGGCAGTGTTGGTCAGCCCACCATCAACATGCGATTCAGATAACACCTTCCATTCATCAGAACGGTAATTACTTGTCGGAAGCGTCTAGGGTGATTCCACGATGTGAAAGAATACCCAAAGGGCTTTCAAAATGCCACTTTTGCCACGAGCGATGTGTAAGGGAAGACGTTCATGAAATAGTGATGATCCCCCACAGTTACAGGGTGTGGTGGAAAGCCAGTATGTCCCTTGCGCATGGGAATGAGTCAAACCCCAGACTCTTCGACATGACCGCCTGTAAAAGGTCATAAAGAGTCGAACCCGTGAACACGGAGCTACCCAGTGCATTCAACCTCCCCAGTGCCACCGAGTACACAGCACCTACCACATACTCCGGAATACTTTTGCATGCCCGCCGACGCCGCTACCTACCGCTCTCCTCGCCGCAACGTCATCGTCTTCGGCGACGTCGGCTCCGGGAAGAGCTCGCTCATCAACCTCATCGGCGGCAAACCCGAAGCCGCCACCTCGAGCGGTGCGAAAAGCTGCACGCTCCACTCGACGCAGCACATTGTCAAGCTTAATCATCTCGAGTTCGCACTATATGACACAGCGGGTATGCATGAGGCTAAGAAGAATATGGGCAGCACCGAATACCTGGATGTCATATACGAGGCGTATACGCTCATTTCCGACCTCGAGTGCTCGGGTGGCATCAGCCTCCTCATATTTTGCATGAGGAGCGGCCGAGTCACGTCAACGATGCAGGAAACCTATAATCTATTCGTAGATGTCCTTTGCCAGTCTCGTGCCTCCATCATCATCGCTGTGACGCACCTAGAATCGGAGCAGCCCATGGAGAAGTGGTGGGAGGACAATGTTGGACATATCAAAGAATATGGGCTCCGATCTGATGGGCACGCTTGTCTCACGACCATCCGAGGCCGGAAAAACGAATTCGAATCTGACTATGAAGAGTCTAGGACGGTCATCCGGAAGGCCCTCCTGGATCACAGTGACCGTGCCGTATGGACAGAAGAGCGAGCGGGCTGGGTCAAGCGGGTGGCGATATACATGGTCAAGTGGTTATCTCTTAGCAGCACTGGCAGGGCCGAGAGCGTGCCGGACCTCAAAGAGAAACTAGTGAAACTGTGCGGCTTCTCGCCCATGGATGCGGACGCTGTCTTGCACAAGATTCAGACGCGTCGGGATTCGATGCCGCAGCCTGAGGCTGTCAGTGTAAAGACCGTAAAGACTAGAACGCAATCGCGCTTTAGCTTGTTCAACTTAAAAGGCAAAAATGTTGATACATAGGTTTAAAGCCCACTGGAAGGTTTCGGTATCAATGATGTATGTCACGGTAATATCGTACATATAGTCCTAAGTACCAAGAACCAGCTCATACCTGCGGTTTAAGCACTGCTCGCTTAGATCCCCGTACAAAGTACGCGTCAATATACCGCTGCATAGTACGATTTCTGCCTTTTGGCTTTGTGAGTACTAAACGAGACTCTGTAGTACAGAGTCTCGTTTAGTACAACGTGAGACGACCGAAGCCTAAAAAGGAGCAAGCCAAAAGGCACACTCACGTACATGCACAAAAAAAGAGAGACGACACTAATCAAGCAGCATGGCACAAGAACAAAAGCGGACGAACAAATACTACATGCACACGTATTCCACGTATTAGCATCACCCTCATTCAAAAAAAGGACACACGAGCAAGAAAGAAAAGTGACCTCACCAAATCATGTGTCGCATACCCGACACGCCCGCGATGGGGGGTACATGCATCGGAACGGGCACCGGCATCGGCGCGCGGGCGGGGTACAGCGCGACCCAACCGCTCGGCTGTGGACCCTGTGGCAGTGGCGCGGCGCGACCGCGTACGGCGTAAAGGACACGTACATCGCAGGCGGGGCTGGATACGGCATGGTGACCGACGGCGGGAGTGCATGCACCGGCGCGACAAGAGTGGGAGATGGGAAGGCCGCGTGGAAGGCGACGTACTGGGGCTAGGCAGGTGCGACGGACGTTTGACCGGGGACATGGACACGCTTGGTTTAGTTGGTGACGCGCTCTTGGCAGGGGGGTCAGGCTGAGGATCGGAAGGGGTTTGGTGCTGGGTACAGCTGGTGTCTCGGCCGCCTGCGTGGGTCGGCCAGTGTTGTACTTGGTGCCGTGAACCTGGTCTTTGGTCCCCGAGTCTGATGGTCTTGTCTTGGACGATGAGGATGGCAAGTGATCTGCATCACCATCCGACTTGTCCATCTCGCTTGTCACACACCCCACGCTTGCATCAATGAACGACGACCTGAGGTGACCCACGATTTCCCTCGTCTTCGAGGTCTTCTTTCTCTTTGCAGCCGCATTCGCCAAAAATATGGGCACCATCCCATTCGGCGAGGACAGCAACATAGACTCAGTCGTTGCTGTTGGTGTAGGCGAAGACGTGGACGAGAACTGTGTAGAGTCACGGCGCGGGGAGGGAGACAGCGACCGTGCACCGGCTGGGGAGTCACGACCCTGATCGGGAAGCGACGCCTCGGCAGATCTCGAGTTGCTCCGAGGTGGCGAACAGCACACGAGGACAAGAACGATAGTGGCGAGACGGGCGTCATGGACTCCCAGAACCCGTGCAAATCCTTGCAGAGAGCCCCATTGGGGCTTGTTGGCGGTGAGAGTCGGGTACTCTGATGGACTTGATCACTGCGGGCAGACCGTGGTTTTGCGGGGGAGGACGTTGCCTGAAGAGACGGGACGGCGGAGGTCCTGCCGTTGAGGGTGAGGGAAGGAGAGAGGTCTGCGGATTCGCGGTGATCCGAATGGGAATCTGGAGAGGCGAATCGGTGCTTCATCGGGGGACGTGTGATTGAGGAGACCGAGCTTGACGGAAGGAGCAGAATCGATCTGGAGGTCGTTGTCGCGGGGCATGGCACAGTGGGCGGTGGGGGCGGATCGGAGCCAGTGGTTGATTTGTTGTCGGTCTCGTCCTGGGTGTACCAGTCCCTTGTCTTTGGAGCAACTGGGCCCAGGGGGGCCTTACGCTTGTCCTCGGGGAATATGCACAGTCTAGTCCCCACCGACAGACTAGTATTCGCAGGGTTAGGATACGTAGGGAACACAGGCCCGGGGGACCCCTTTACTTTACATAGCTAGTAGTATGTCTGCAATATCACGCCCAAGCTGATTAGCACGATAATCATCGGAAAATGGTAGCAAAGGACAAAGCCTGAACTTTACAAGGAGAATCACCTATGGCAGTGCATGAAGGACAAGTTGGCAGTGCTAAGTTGGCAGAGTGAGGGGAGTCTCCTCACGAGTGTCACCCCTCCTGCGGAAAAATATGAGAAATTTGGCGGGCTTAGCCGCCCTAACGAGGCATAGCTGACCGATCAAATCCAAGATGTCTCCTTTCAAACGGCCACCGCCAGGATCCATGGACAGTTCAGAAAGCACGGCCACACGGGCGCTTATCCCCAGGGTGCTGAGCTTGCCTCTCCACTCCTCCGCGAACGGTTTTGATGTGACGATAAGGATAGGGCAAAGGTCGCCGTTACAAGCAGAATAAAACTGCCGAAAGAGATCCAGACTCTCAGTCCGACTCGTGCCTGAGAACACCAACAGATCGGCATCGCATTTGGATGGTTTCTCGCCGCGGCAATAGCGTCGCACATGATCTCCGGCATGCTGGAAGACAAACGAGCGTCCGTTAATGTGAGAAGTAAGCTGCTTTATTGCACCGAAGACCTCCGTGTAGAAGAGTTGAACGTCTGTTTGACAGAAAAGAACGGTGGACACGGGGCGGATATTGTCCCAGCCAGACTTCATCACGGATTGAAAGTCATATAGAGCGGATTTGATGAAAATATCTGAAGGAGGTCGGGGGGCGGGGCGATGACAGTAGTCGAATATGAGCTTCTGGACTGCCTCCTTCGATTCTTGGATTCGGGTCTTGAATTGGAGAGCTACTGCTACTGGCATCTTTTCTTCGCTGATGGTTGTGACACAAACGTGGTCATCAAAGTACATCTTATAATTGGTCAGTTGCTTTTCGTTTGCAGGCCACCAGCTCTCCATAGCATCCGGCTGATTCTCCAATCCCGTTACAATGGCGATAATGGGCACCTTCTTTTTGCATATCACGGAATAAAAGAGGTTATAGTTGCGCGCCAAGGATTTGCGCACATTCCCACTGCGAATGCAGTAGACCAAAAGGTGGATCCCATGTGCATTCTGTAAGTCGTGGAGCAGCTTTGTTAAATTTTCTTTGGCCATTTGGGGTGGGACACGACCGAGTGCGCCTTCGTCGAGGCCCGATGTATCCCAAATGTTGACCACCTCATCGTGGATAGTCACCGGGTACCGACGACTTTCAAACGTGCATCCAAGCACTCCATCGGAGGTCCCCGCAACTTGGTCGCCATAAAGCATGTTGACTAGGGAGCTCTTTCCAACACCACTGCCGCCAAATAAGACCACGTTACGAGCTTTGGAGGTCTAGGAAGAACGTTAGTTTCTAAAATAACTGAACCTGACCGAGTTCCCCACCGCAGCACCGCCCTCCGGACCTACGTTGGACTGTCGAAATTGTAGAGCCCCTTTTTCCTTGGGAGGTTCGACCTGATAAAAAAGGATGACATCTGACTCAAAGCGAAACCTGGCTTTGGTCAGCCACTTACATCAATGAAGGAATCGCCAACGGCCAAACTTGGTTGAGATCCCGGGTCGGCCAGCACAAGAGGCCGTTCATCAGTGTTGTCGTCATTGAATGTGGTACCACTGAGATTCTGAGCAGTCCAAAAAATGGTCGACACCAAGCCGAAACAACTCCGATTGGTCCCTTACCTCTGGAGGTAACTGTTGACTATATGGACTTGCTGGGAAATCACGTCGCAAGCGAGGCAGTCGCTCAGCTTGGTTGCCGCTGATGTCCTTTGAACTGCAGGCCTCAATGGTAGTTGTCTGTGAATTTGGAATCACATTGAATGCGACTCAAAATGAAGCTGGCCTCCCACATTATTGAACGCACCACCAGCTCCTAGATCTCGAGAAGATCCTAAAAGAGTAGAATAGGTCTCGATTCCAGCGCTTGGTGATTCCGAAGAGATGTCACTAGGATACTCGTATTCAGACTGCAGAAAAAAGTTTATCTTTTTTTAGTCAAACTAGGAGCGAATCAAAACTAATTTCCTACCCTAGGAACAGAGTCATCATTCATGGCATACGTGTTGCACACAGGCTGAGGACTTTGAGGGATCGCCATTCTAGCATAAAAACCCTGACAACATGCTTGAGATTTGCAGTCAAACTGAAAGAGAATCAAAACCAATTTCTCACCCCAGGAATAAAGAAAAAGTCATCGTCCTCCACATACGGGTTGGACGTAGACAAAGCCTGACAACCTGTTTGAAACATACCGCGAGCAAGCTGCAAAGAATGGTGCATACCTTGTAACTATCCGATGGGCCACCCATGTACGACATTGTCATACACTGGGACGACGGTGTCGCGGGTGGCGTATCGTAACTCGTGCCCATGCAAGGGCTCGAGTCTCTTCGGTCACCACCGGAATACCACATGGCAGAACAAAGCAATCCATATTTCTGGGCTTCTTGACCGCATTTATATAGGGTCGGCGCAGGGAATGGTAAACACCCCAACGCCCATGCCCTCAACGTGCGTGGCGCTCGAAGCAGTTTTTTCTCCTTTCTGATGTCAGGACCCTGCAATCGGGCTGCACGCTGGCATCGCGACTGCGAGCATCACGGACATTTTGCTGAATGTGGTCGTCGCATGGATGGGCCCTATGATATCACAGGGTTGACAATGATGCTCAGAGTGCTCACCTCAACCATGCTACATGTTGCGTCCGTGGCGATGGTGCGTGAGAGGGGAGTTTAATATGATCGACCTTCAGGGCGAAGCTTATGTCGCAGACCTGCCACTGTGGACCCGCCTGGATGCCAGATGAGATGTTCCATTCGACAACTGTTTGATGAATCTGGCTAGTGCCGGATTCCCATAAATGCCCTATTTCCCACAGATCGAGGGCACAGGAGCAGAGCAGTCATTACCATTTACGCATTGGCGGCAAATCCCAGATTTCTTAATCGCGGCCATAAAAGGAGGAAGTGACCTCGTACTTCCCACGATTTATTGAAACACGCACAGGAAGCTCTGAGAATATGATCTAGCCAAGTATCTCACGTTCACCTCGTTGCTGTTATCTGTGCTTCGCATGACGTTTGAGTATAAATGGTTCTATTGTGATCAGTCCACCATCCGAGTCGGCATGCGGTCATACCATCCATCAGGACGTACCGTAATTACTTGGTAGAAGCGCCTAGGGTCACACACGACTTGCCGCAGTAAATTGGCGCCATCGTCACAAGCGATCTGTAAAGACAGACGCTCATAAATCCTGACGGCCACCCACTTTCAGCGGGACTCACAGGGTTCAGCGGAGAGCCCGGGCACGTCCGTGCACATGGACATGAGTCAAACCCCGGACTCGTCGATACGATCGGGCTATAAAGAAGTCGGACCCGTGAACGTAAACTTGCTAGCATTCAACCTCCCGACAGCGCCTCGTTCACATCATGCCCGCAGACAATCAACCCCATCACCGCAATGTCATCATCTTCGGCGACGTCGGCTCCGGCAAGAGTTCGCTCATCAACCTCATCGGCGGCACGCCGAAAGCCAACATTTCAAGTGGCGTGCAAAGCTGCACGCTCCAATCGAAGCGCCACACCGCCCAGATTGGGCCAGTCGCGTTCGCGCTATATGACACAGCGGGCATGCACAACGGCCAGGAAAATATCGGCAGCACAGAGTACCTCGAGGTCGTCTACCAGGCGCACAAGCTCATCTCCGAGCTCGAGCGCACGGGCGGCATCAGCTTGCTCGTGTTCTGCATGCAGGGGGGCCGGATCAGGATGACAATGCAGCATACGTATAACCTGTTCGTAGAGGTGCTGTGTAATTCCCGGGTCCCGGTCGTCATCGCGGTTACGCACCTGGAGATGGTCCAGCCGATGGAGAAGTGGTGGAAGGACAACGAGGCAAATATCATCAAATATGGGCTCCGGTCGGATGGGCATGCTTGTCTGACAACCACCCGAGGCCTGGGACACGTATTCAACGCCGAGTATGAAGAGTCTATGGAGGCCGTGCAGGGGCTGCTCCTAGATTACAGCGACCGGATCCGTTGGAAGGAAGAGCAGAAGGGCTGGCTCAAGCGGGTGGCGATGCACATTCGTCAGTGGCTGTCTCTCGGCATATTCGAGTCGCACGACTCTCTCAAGAAGAAACTCATGAAGCGGTGCGGTCTCTCCGAGTCCGACGCGGATGCCGTCGCGCGCAAAATTCACCAGACACGTCGGGAGCCGTCACAAACCCTGCCTGGATCATCCGGGTCATCCATCGTCAGGTCTGCCTCTGCAGACGATGGCAAACCGAGTTACGACGCAGAGGCGAGAACTCAAACTAGTAGTAGCGGTACTACTACTGACGCCGGCCCCAATAATCACATTCCGACCCTCAGGATGGTTCAAGTTCCGAGTCGTCGCCATTGATATCTGGACGAGTTATGATGTTATAGTACTATGCTTAGTTTGCTACCTCTTTACCGTAGGCACTAGAGTAGGTCACTCCTGTCTGAGATCACGCAAAAAGCGACGAAACTCTGTACAATGCGAGATGATCGAGACTCAAAAGGAGCAAGCGAAAAGGCATACGCACGTACACGCACAAAAAAAGAGACGGTACTTATCAAGCAGGATGGTACAAGAACAAAGGAGAAAGAACAAACGCCCCATGCACAGGCATTCCACATATTAGTATCACCCCTGTTCAAAAAAAGCACATGAACAAGAAATAAAAGCAACGCCACCAACTGACGTGTCGAATCCCCGACACACTTGTGATGGACAGGACGTGCATCGGAATGGGCACCGGCATCGGTGTACGAGCGGGGCACAAAGCGACCCATCCGCTCGGCTGCGGGCCCTGTGGCGGCGGCGGCGTGACTGTGTACAGTGTAAAGGACACGTACATCACAGGCGGGGTTAGATACGATACGGGGAGTGCGTGCACCGGGCGTGACGGCGACGAGAGCGGGAGATGAGAGAGCCGCGTGGAAGGCGACGTGGACGCGTTTGGCTTGGTCGGTGACGCGGCCTTGGCCGGGGGCGCCAGGGGATGCGACACGCTGAGGATCGGAAAGGGTGTGATACTGGGTGCAGCGGGTGTCTTGGCCGCCTGCGTGGGCCGGCCAGTGTCGGGTTTGGCGTCGTGAACCTGATCCTCGGCTGCCGGGTCTGATGGTCTTGCCTTGGACGACGACGACGGTTCTGGATTACTATCCGAGTTGTGTACCTCGCTTGCCATGCACCCCATGGCTGCATCAATGGACGATGACCTGAGACAATCCACCATGCATTTCCCTCGTCTTCGAGGTCTTCTTTCTCTTTGTAGCCGCACCGGCCAACGATGTGAGCACTATTCCATTCGGCGAGGACACGGATGAAAATTGTGCTGAGCCACGACACGGGGAGGGAGACAGCGACCGTGCGCCTGCCGGGGAGTCGCGACCCTGATCGGGAAGCCAGGCCTCAGCGGATCTCGAGTTGGCTCGAGGTGGGGAACGGGCACACGAGGACGAGGACGACAGCGGCGAGGTGGGCGTCGTGGGCTCCCAGAATCCGTGCAAATCCTTGCAGAGAGCCGCACTGGGGCTGATTGGCGGCAAGGGTCGGGCATATTGATCACCGCGTGCAGAGCGTAGTTTCGCGGGCGAGGATATTGCCTGAAGAGACGAAACAAGGCGGAGGTCACAGTCCTGGCAGAACAAGCCATTGAGCGAAGGAAAGAGGACTGCGGATTCGTCGTGATTTGGATGTGAGTCCGAGTCCAGAGAGGCGAATCGGTGCTTCACCGAGGTAAAGAGGCCGAATTTTACAGAAGCAGCGGCATCGGTCTGGAGGACGTCGTCAAGGTGGCACAGGGAGAGGATCGGAGTTGGTGGTGGATTCGTAGTCGGTCTCGTCCAGATCGTAGTGGACCCTCGTCTTGGGAGCAGCTGGGCGGAATCAGCAATTGGGTGGGCATCGGCGGCACTCACCCATCTGTGGGGCATAGCAATACAACGGGCAAGGCGGGGGGGAACGAGGGACGCGTGGGGATCGGATGATGCCGGGGGGGCAACGATGTTTTGGGAGGCGGAAGCCCAGCGAGCCCTGCCCTCGTCGACGGCGGCCTCGTCAATCTAGACATGAAGGCCGGGGCAGGGGGCGGCGGACAGACCGAGGGCACGCCGGCCAAAAAAGCCGGTGGCGGCCTCATAGGGAGGACAGAGTAGCTGGGCTCAACGGGACTCCCTTGTGCCTGCCCTTTGGGCATTCACATAGTGCGGTTTCCACTGGCAGACCAGCATTCGCAGGGTTAGTAGGATGCGGAGAGGGCACAGAAGCATCTTTTTACTTTACATAGCTGGTGGTAGTATGTAGTTGGTCAGTTGCTTCTCGTTCGCAGGCCACCAGCTTTCCATAGTATCCGGGTGATTCTCCAATCCTGTTACTAGGAAAAACGTCAGCTTCTAAGATAACTGAACCTGACTGAGTTCCCTACCGCAGTACCACATTCCCGACCTACGTGGGACTATCGAAACTCGTGAGCCCCCTTTTCCTTGGGAGCTTCGACCTGATGAAGAAGGGTGACGTCTGACTCAAAGCGAAACCCGGCTCTGGCCAGCCGCTTACATTAATGAAGGAATCGCCGACGGCCGAACTTGGTTGAGGTCCCGGGTTGTTTAGCGCAAGAGGCCGTTCGTCAGTGTTGTCGCCATTGAATGTGGTATCACTGAGATTCTGAGTAGTCTACCAAAAAAAAGGTCGACAGCAAAGCAAGAACGACCCCGACTGGTCCTTTACCTTTGGAGGGAACCGTTTACTGTTTAAACTTGCTGGAGAATCACGTCGTAGGCGAGGAAGTCGATCAGCTCGGTTATCGCTGATATCCTTGAAAATGTGGACCTCACTGGTAAAGGTTTGTGGATCTGGGATCAGATTGAACGCGACTCAAAACGAGGTTGGCCTCCCACATTGTTGGACGCGCCATAGACCCCCAGATCTTCTTGTGACGATCCTAAAAAATTAACGTATTGACCCTTAATGCTAACGTCTGCTGTCATAATGATATTAATGGAATCTTCAGATTCAGCGCGTCCAGGCTGGAGAGCAAAGTCCTTTTCTTAGTCGAACTGAGAGCGAATTAAAACCAACTTCCCACCCCGGGAGCAAAATGAATTTCCCCTGCACACGTGTTGGACGTAGACTTTGATGGCTCACCGTTCTAGTTCGCAAAGTCTGCCAACTTGTTTGAGATACGCCACGAGCCTGAGGCTGCAATGAACGGCGCGTACCTCGTCACTATCCGATGGGTCGCCCATGTACGACATCGGCGTAACACCTGCACGACGGTGTCGCGGGTTGCGCGCCGGCGTCACTCATGCCTATGCAACTCGGAGGGCTTACTTAATTCGGGATATCAATTGAAAGGGTCAGTCTACATTTCTTGGCTTCTTGTCCGCCTTTGCATAGGGCCGGCGGAAGGAACGGTCGACCAACGCCCATGTCCTCGACGTGTCCGAAGCAGGTTTCTCTCCAAATGTCAAGATTGTGCTCGGGCCGCGTGACGCTGGCGCCACGACTGCGAGCATCACGGACATTCCACTTCAGTCGGCTGAGTGTGGTCGTCGTACGGGTAGACCCTATGATGTCACAGGGTTGAGCTTGACCCTCGGAGTGCTCACCTCAACTATGCTGCACACGTGGTGATGGTGCACGATAGGGGAGGTTGAGGTTGATATGATCGACACTCAATCAGCGCGCGGCGTGTTCATCGAGTCTATTTGCAGCTTCTCCCGTGCCCTCGATCCGTGGGGAGGGCAGCACTCATGGGAAACCGACACCGGCCAGATTCGTCAAACATGTATCGAATGGAAGTGTTGAGCGTCTCATTTGGCAGGTCTGTGGTAGTGGGTCTGCAACACAGGCTTCGTCTGCACAAGTTCTTGGCAAAATGACATCCTCACGTTGACCTCATTGCCGTGATCTGCGCTTCGCATGACGCTTGAGCGCTACTGGGTATAAATCGGCATGCGGCCACACTGTCCATCAGGACGGTAATTACTTGTTGAAAGCGCCTTCGCCACGAGCGATCTGTAAAGACAGACGCTCATAAGATCCTGACGGCCACCCACTTTCAGCGGGACTCACAGGGTTCAGCGGAGAGCCCCGCCACGTCCAGTGCACATGGACATGAGTCAAACCCCGGACTCTTCGATACGATCGAGCTATAAAGAAGTCGGACCCGTGAACATAAACTCACCAGCATTCAACCTCCCGGCGGCGCCTCGTTCACATCATGCCCGCAGACAATCAACCCCATCACCGCAATGTCATCATATTCGGCGACGTCGGCTCCGGCAAGAGTTCTCTGATCAACCTCATCGGCGGCACACCCAAAGCCGACGTCTCGAGCGGCGTGGAAACCTGCACGCTCCAATGGAAGCGCCACACCGCCCAGATTGGGCCAGTCGCGTTCGCGCTATACGACACAGCGGGCATGCACGAGGGCCAGCTTGACAAGAAGATGGGCAGTGCCGAGTACCTCGAGGTCATCTTCCAGGCACACAAGCTCATCTCCGAGCTCGAGGCCACGGGCGGGATCAGCTTACTCGTGTTCTGCATGCGGGCCGGACGGGTCACGACGCCGACGCAGCATACGTATAACCTGTTTGTGGAGGTGCTGTGTAAGTCCCAGGTCCCTGTCGTCGCCGCGGTGACGCACCTGGAGATGCACCAGCCGATGGAGAGCTGGTGGACGCAGAACGAGAAAGCTATCGGCAAGTATGGGCTCCGGTCAGAGGGGCATGCTTGTCTGACGGCGACTCGTGGCCTGCGACACGCATTCGATGCCGAGTATGAGGAGTCTAGGGAGGTCATACAGACGTTGCTCCTGGATTACAGCCGCCGAGCCCCTTGGAGGGAAGAACGGGTTCCCTGGCTCCGGCGGGTGGAGATGTACATGCGCCAGTGGCTGTCACTCGGCAAGTTCGAGTCGTACGACTCCGTGAAGAAGAAACTTGTGAAGCGGTGCGGCTTCACGGGCCCTGATGCAGACCTCCTCGCGCGCAGGATTCACCGGAGACGACGGGGGGTAGGGCCGGCTATGCCTAGCTCATTGGAGGTCAAATGTGCCGCTGAAGACGATGACACATCGAGTCTCGACGAAGAGGCGACTTTGTACAGCTAGTAGTAGTCCTCAGGCTCTTGACGCCTGCCACAACCATCACATTGCGCACTTCAGGACGTTTCAAGTTTGTCGCCAAATATTGATATGTGACGAGTCATGACATTATATCAACGTGTCGGTGTTTGCTACATCTTTACCATAGGCACCAGAGCAGGCCACTTCTGTATGAGATCACGCAGCAAGCAATGAAACTCTGTACAACGCGAGACGACCAAGACTCAAAAGGAGCAAGCATACGCACGTAACTAATCAAGCAGCATGGCACAAGAACAAAGGAGAACGAACAAACACCCCATGCACGCGCATTCCACGTATTAGTATCACCCCCGTTCAAAAAAAGCACACGAACAAGAAAATAAAAGCGACGTCACCAACTGACGTGTCGAATCCCCGACACGCCTGTGATGGGCGGGACGTGCATCGGAATGGGCACCGGCATCGGCGCGCGAGCGGGGTACAAGGCGACCCAACCGCTCGGCTGCGGGCCCTGTGACGGCGGCGGCGGCGGCGCGACCGCGTACGGTGTAAAGGACACGTACATCGCAGGCGGGGTTGGATACGATACGGGGAGCGCGTGCACTGGGCGCGATGGCGACGAGAGCGGGAGATGAGGGGGCCGAGTGGAGGGCGACGTGCTGGCATTCAGAGGGGCGGGTAGGTGCGACGGACGTTTGGCCGGGGACGCCGGGGGCTGCGACACGCTGAGAATCGGAAAGGGTGTGATACTGGGTGCAGCGAGTGTCTCGGCTGCCTGCGTGGGTCGGCCGGTGTCGGGCTTGGCGTCGCGAACCTGACCCTCGGTCGCCGAGTCTGATGGTCGTGCCTTGGACGACGACGGTTCTGGATTACTATCCGAGTTGTGTACCTCGCCTGCCATGCACCCCGCGGCTGCATCAATGGACGACGACCTGAGACGATCCACGATTTCCCTCGTCTTCGAGGTCTTCTTTCTCTTTGCAGCCGCACTGGCCAACAATGTGGGCACTATTCCACATGGCGAGGACGGCAGCGCTAGCCCGGTCGTCGCTGTCGGTGTAGGCGAGGACATGGATGAAAATTGTGCCGAGCCACGGCGTGGGGAGGGAGACAGCGACCGTGCGCCAGCCGGGGAGTCGCGACCCTGATCGGGAAGCGAGGCCTCGGCGAATCTCGAGTTGGCTCGAGGTGGGGAACGGGCACACGAGGACGAGGACGACAGCGGCGAGGCGGGTGTCGTGGGCTCCCAGAATCCGTGCAGATCCTTGCGGAGAGCCGCATTGGGGCTGGTTGGCGGCGAGGGCTGGGCATTCTGGCGCGGTTTCGCGGGCGAGGACGTTGCCTGAAGAGACGGAACAGGGCGGAGGTCCTGGCAGAATGAGCCGTTGAGGGAAGGAAAGAGGACTGTGGATTCGCGGTGATCTGGATGGGAATAGGCGAATCGGTGCTTCACCGGGGTGAAGAGACCGAGCTTGACGGAAGCAGCGGCATCGATCCGGAGGTCGTCGTCGAGGGTGGCACAGGGGGCGGTGGGGGCGCCGACGGGGGTGTGAGGGGGCGGATCGGAGTCGGTGGTCGATTCGTAGTCGGTCTCGTCCAGGGCGTAGTCGTCCCTCGTCTTGGGGGGCGCTGGGAGGAATGAGCAATGGGGTGGCGTGCGTCGGCGGCACTCACCCGTCTGCGGGGCATAGCCGTACGGCGGGCGAGGCGGGGGAGGGCGAGGGATGCGTGGGGATCGGACGATGCCGGGGGGGCCGACGAGGTCCTGGGCGGCGGAGGCCCAGCGGGCCCTGCCCTCGTCGACGGCGGCGTCGTCAATCTGGACGTGGAGGCCGGGGCGGGGGCGGGG
>JBBPKG010000140.1:6742-50739 GCA_038089115.1 Fistulinella cinereoalba | reverse complement strand
GTTGTAGCCAAGAGTATGTACAATATATGTCTTCACCAAATCAAAACATGATTTGTCCATGTGCTTGCAGTGCGCTTCGCGCACTGCATTAGGGTTAGGCATTGCAATGGTTTTGTTGCTCACTGTAGGGGATAACCACTAACTCCTCTGCTTCTAAGGCGTCATTGAACCTGGCGATGAGCATCGGAAAAACCGTATCAGTTTCTATAATGAGACCATGGATAAAAGTCACAATATCTCAGGAACAATTCAACCAGACCCTTTGCTAATTTACAGCCAGGATGATCACTATTCAATGGATTTTTCATGATTTTTGCTTAATTTTCTGACTGCCCATTCTTGTGCTACATTCAATTTTGCATTATCTACCTTATGTAGTATACAAATGCTAATACCACTACCATTAGCCCACCTGGCAGTGATCTTCCATGCTCTTAGACATCTAATTGATCCAATCTTATCAATTTAATCATGTGGACAGCCACAAAAGCAGTGGCAGTGACTCCAGATCAAATATATGCTATTCAAGGCACTAGCAACAAGCATACCTTGATGTATGTAGTTGTATTGGCTTGCATTGCACACAGCCAGTGAGACAGTGTAACTTAGGGCAAGATATGACTCATCTCCTGCCCCTAATTTAGATTCCATGACAACCTAGATCAATCTAAGGCACAAACTCAATGCTTCATTCAGATTGCTTTGCTGATCTGCTAGATCTACAAGTATGAGTCATTTGCCATATTAGAAACACAGCCCCCCAGATAGTATATAAACCCCTTCCATTTGAAAAGGAATTTTTCTCCTTGTATCTAGCCTTAAATTAATGTAATACATAAGATCACTTTGCTAATAAGTGCTTTAAGTGTTGGGATGTGCTTCAAGCTTACCTAATCAGGTAGCTTACATAATCCTCACTAAGTCAGCTTAGAATAGCCCCTGTAAGCAACTCTCTCTGCCTTATTGGCACATATTTTCCACACAGCTTGTGGATTGCCTATGTCACTCATTATAGTAAACTGTGTGAACCCCTTAGGTAATCAGCAAACCTTTGGCTCACCAGACCCATTTCTCACAGTCCAAAATTTTACATAAGCATAGATATACCTTCTAGCTAGGTCCCTACCAAATGTTGTACCCACTGGTTAAGTGGAAAAGCAGATACTTACTACTCTTTGTTTTCATTAGGGTCATTAGCTTTTTTGCTACACTTTTTCCTAATCAACACTACCTAAGTGTGCTTCTACACTTTCTCCTCCAAGTAGCCACCCCACCTCTATCCTATCTACCAGTCTACATCTATAGACATCCTTAGAGCCATTATAATCCTTAGCAAACCATTCTAGCAAGAGGCAGCCAACCAATTTATGTTACAAGCATACATTAGAAGAAAAACAACTGAGAATCCAGTTGACTAAGTTTGTTACTCACTCAGCCCAAAACTATTTGTGCTGCTTGATCTGAGAGTTAGTGTTGTTCCTAACCTTAGCTTATAGTCAGATTGGCCCTAGAGAAGTTGATTTATAGTGATTTCCTAGCATTATAGAGTCTATTTTTGAATGAAGGACAATGCTGGTGACTAGTACATGCTTGCAGAAAGGACAACTGAACACTGATGTGGTTTCAATGTGCAATTAACCACTGATTGAGGTGAAAAGAATGCCTATGAACCATAAACACCATCTAAAATGTATTAGGTTAGTTCCTATGATAACAAAGTGGTTACAAATGCTCACCTCTTATAAGTGTTACCAGCATTGCCTGCAGTTCAAAAGGCAATTTAGTTCCAATAAATGAAGGAGGGATAAATGCCCAGTCTGTGTTAGTGGCACTAAAGGATGCAGATGCTTCTGGTGGAAGAGCTTATTAGGCAAGGATGTAGTTCAAAATCAAGATGTGCACATAGGAAAAGTGGATCTTAAATATTATATGTTTGGCCATGTTGTGGTAGCAGTTGCCTTCAAGCAAAGTGACAAATGGAACTTAAAATGGACTTTGTCTAGGTAAGCATCTACTATAGTACTGGTCAGATAGCATGATGATGGCCCTATAGATCAATCATATTGGTCAATATCACTTTCACTAGGTGTTTTTAAGCCCACATTCAACAGACCTGTTTCAGCTTCTTCACAATGTTCAAGATTACTTTCTGGATGTTGTATGGGCACTGTACTAAGACAATGATCATGATTCAACCAAGGTCTGGGGCCATAAAGGTGTGCATTGTCACTCTCAATGGTGATCTTTGACCACTTCTCTGAGTCTACCAGCAGAATCCAAATTGCTAAGTGCTGGGTATTCAAAGGCCCAGAGTGCACACTGGCAGGTGTAATAGTATCAAGAACCCAATATCACACTCATTTGTGTAAAATATGGCTTGCTCATTAGCTGTAACCACATAACAAATACTACAAGCTGTACCCCAATTCAAAATCCTAGCACACACATGTGGCTCATTATTTTAACATCAGAGTAAGGTAATTATGATTAGAAGTAGTCATCCCTAAAGCTAAATGAGGAGGATGTCAACCATTCAAGCTAAATAAACATAATCAGTAGGTGATTGCACAACAACATAGAGAAACCTACTCCATCATTTAGGGGTGGTATAGCACTTTCAGAAGGAGCTCTGACTACCACAAACCTCCTATAGTTTCTCATGAAAACTGGTTGAATCTGGATGTTCAACAGATCTTTGGTAATCTCCTTGTTCATAAAGATGGCAAGTTGTTGAGGCACCATTCCTAAGATGTGAGGGTTGCTCCTCAGAGCTTTAAGACAAGCTTCAAGTAGGTTATAGCCACTGATATTGAAATAGTTGAAACCTTGTAAAAGCCAGGTTGTCAACTTGGTGGCTCCCTTTTCATCAGACATTCTAGCCACTGGGATAGATCCAGAAGTAGCCAGATGCAAAAGAGCATCCAAAGGTGAAACACTACCAGACTGTTAACAGATAGATCACATATAAACTCAGACTCACCTAGAGGGGTCAGAGTTCCCTTGGGTACACAGCTGATAGCTGGTAGCCAAAACTTCAGGAAGAATATAACAATCCCAAAGTGGATGCTCTATAATCTGGGACATTAGCTTTTTACAGCCTAACAGATCTTCCACAAGTGCTGAGGCAGTAAAGGTCACAAGACCCCCTAGTTATAAATTTAAATTAGATCTGATACAAGAATAGCAGATAAGGCCACCTACCTAGTGGATATATTTCTTGAACTCTCCACCTTTCAGATTCCATATTAGAAGAATAGCCATATGACCAAAATTGAACTTCAGAAGAGAGGATCCTTTTTGTCACTAGAGATTGCATAGAATGTAATGCCCCCAGATGCCTATTGGATATGAAAGCAACCCTTAGATCATCTTCAGGCATTGCCAATGTGGCCTTGGTTGTTTTGAGAATACATTTAAGCATGACAGTGTCAAACCCTTCATCAGCTAATGGCCAGATGCAAAATCCTTTTCCTTTTGAAGGAGTGTTGAGGAACTCCAATAGTGACCTGGGAAAGCACAAAAGGGACATTCCCTGGTGCACCATGGCCTCTTGGGAATGGTGATATGCATCCTGAAAGACCTGAGGGAATGGCAACATAGTCTCCATGGATCTCCATCCAGCAGCTTTGGTGGATGTTTTGACTGAAATTGAAAAAGGAAGTAATGCAACAAGAAGTGTAGATCCAGCTAATAGTTGCTCTGGTACTTCAAGTTTCTTGATCAAATTCTGCTGCACTTCTGAAAAGATAGCAAGAACAGCCACTGGAGCACCCTCAAGGAGTAGAGAAACTACTGCAACCTAGAAAAGCAGGTTCAACAAAATATTACATTAAAAATTGAAAGGCCAACCAATCCTTCAAATGCCAAATGGTGTTTCAATCCATAAATGGCATCTCCATCTGGCTCACTTGAGTCAAGCCTGCCAAAGTACTGGGGCTTTCCACAGGCTTGAAGAATAAATGATAAATCCATGATTGGATATAACTTTGAGATTTTGAGTGTATCAAGTGATGATAGCAGGAGATTGATGTATGAGCTATTGCTTGTGCCAGTGGGGTCTGAAATAATAATAGCACAAAGAAGCACTGTTTTGTCCTCAGAGGTACTGATGAATAGATCACCAGACCATTTCCACTTTTTGGGTATTCTGGTGACCAGGTCAGTTGTGGAACACAGGCCATATATTCAACACACTTTGGTATGCCAAGTGTCTTAGCCAAGGCAGTTGTGGATTGGTCAGACAGTGCAGTCTCCATCCTGTGTTGATCAGAACATTTAATTTTGGTGGATTCCACATCATCAATTACACACATGGGAGTATTATGCCTAGTTTATTCTCAAACAAGTCAACAAAAGATGATGTACAACTTACTCAGGGATGTGGACAGTTTTCAAAAATTGCTCTGCAAGGCTTAGTTCATGTGATTTTGGTGATACAGGAACAGCAATTTTGTCAGAACTACTGCAAGTTGAGAATGTTAGCAAAACTTCGACTTCATCCCGAGCAGGTACCTTTCAGCCAATGGGCCAGCATCATCAAATATAAAGTTGAAGAGATTGGTAGGCTTGTCAACATCCATTGGTGGAGGGGAAGAAACCACCTCCATATTATCAGTAACATCATCAGAATAAACAACAGATGATGTGGGTGTTGGAGCAGACATGTTTGTTGTGTCCTCTGCATGGCTTGGGGCAATAATGGGTGGTTTGTTTTTCTTGAATGAGAGGGGCGGAAGGGGCTTTTTAGTTACGGTTGGTAACGGTTTCTGGACAGTGGGTGGTGGTACTACTCCTGTAGCCAGACGCTGTTTCACCAAGAGTGAGCTTCCAGCCGCAATTTTGGGAGGTGGGATCACTGTTTTCACGAGAGGGTTGTTCCTTTGGTCTTGATGAGTGCGCATAGCCGCAACTTTGGGCGGGGCGATAGACACTGAACCGCTACTCGCTAAATGCGGCTCTTGGCGTTTGACTTTGGGGATCTGTTCGACATAGACATAAGCACGACGGAAGGGTTTAAGAAGTCAGACCCACCTTGAAAGCAACCTTCGGTGATGGCGTCGCGGCCTTTGGGGGCGGTGCTGGCACAGCGTCCTCCATGCGCGAATGGTCAGACCCAGGTTCCGACTATAATGTAAAAAATAGTAAACACGATGGTCGAAC
Organism: Fistulinella cinereoalba; assembly: GCA_038089115.1. Lineage (NCBI taxonomy): Eukaryota > Fungi > Basidiomycota > Agaricomycetes > Boletales > Boletaceae > Fistulinella > Fistulinella cinereoalba. The sequence continues at coordinate 45,579 of JBBPKG010000140.1, read as the reverse complement.
GCCCGTAGCAAGTCAGCCAGACATACGTCCGAGTCCAGGACGTGGATCTTCTTCCTGGCTCTTGTAACGGGGGTTTTGGGTAGAGGTGCTTCGTCTGAGGTCTGAGCATCATCCGTACTATTTTCCGACAGACGTGACGTATTCGATCTCGACTTGGACTTATTCTTTTTCTAGAAATCGGTTCGGCCAATGAATCCCGTACTATCATTTTTCTGACCTGTCCTTTGTCCTTTTTGGTGGTCTTGCTGGAACCTCGCTTCGGAGGTTTAATCGTCCTTGAAAAATACCTCTTCTCATCGTCTGTGAACAGTCAAAAATCACGCTGGAGATGGTGTAATGCGAGTCCTACTGATCCAGTCTTCTTCGGCTGCTACCTCATAACCGATAGGATAGTCCTCGTTGTCCATGCCTACGTGTTTCCAAAAACTTGCCAATAGCCGTTCGCATTGCTTCACATTTTCTGTAGGCTCCCAGCTACGGATGATGAATGCCACATAGGATGGTACTTTAGCTTGTGTGATATGCTTACCTATCCGCGTCCGAATCGTACCCCGCCCACTGCAATGTGGTGTGGTCAAGGAGGAGTTCAGGTATCGGAAACCATACTCACTTTCACAAGATATTCCTGGACGGTACAATGTGTCGGTGTCAGAGATGATCATGACCAAAACAAGTCACCCACCCAATCACCTTCGTCGCTGACCCGGGCTTTCGTGATGACCTCTGGACACTTGTTCAGTCACCGGGCACCCTCTGTAACAAACACCTTACCGACGTGGTATACTTCTTCCTCCTCCTCCTTTTTCCTTCGTGGCATATCTTCGTAGGGCGTCGTCAGGATTGCGTGGATGAGTCTCAAAGATCTTTGGGAACTTTGGAACGCATCTAATAGGGTGGCACGTGACCCCCCTCTATCGCGTGAGCCCAGAAAGCCCAGCTCCCATTGACGGCGAGCAGCACGACATGTCCTCGAAGGCCAAGTCCAAGCAGGAAGAAGCCCTTCAGTTCCTGGACGACCTGGACAACCTCCAGCCATCGACCGCCCCGCCCACGGGGTATCGCCCAGGCCCACCGTCGCGGCACGCAAACCAGGAGGGCGATCCGGCCGAGGTCCTCGCGTTCATTGACGAAATCACGCAGAAGAGCTCGGAGCCGACGCGGGTGACGGCGCCGCCGGTAGATCGGCCCATCTCGCGCGCGGGCACGCCTTCGCTGCGCAAGGGCACGGAGCGCGTCCGGGTGGGCGTGCACCCGTCGTCGTCCACGACGTCGTTGTCTGGGAAGCCGGAGGCGCCCACGAATTCTGTTGGCAGACTTGAGGCAGCGGCCGCGTCGACGAGCTCGGCGGGGCGGTGGGGATGGTCAAACGTGTGGACGAGCGCCTCTGCTGCGTACCAGCAGGCCAAGTCGGTCGTGGATGAGCAGGTGAAGCACCTGCCCAGGAACGAACAGGTCAGTAAATGGGGGGAGGGCGTCCTCGAGTATGCAAAGACGGCACAGCTGGATAAGCTTGGTACGGGACTGGTGATTGGCTGCATTGGACTTGCTGACGTTCATCAGGCCAGGACTTTAGGAGGGTTGGATTGTCGACCTTGAATGATATATTGAACGTCGTTGCGCCTCCCATTTCGGAGCATGAGGTTATCCAAGTCTGGCTGAGCCATGATATGCAGGGGTACGATGGGATCGAAACGCTGGTATATCGCTCACTCGCGCGGGTGTGTCGGGTTTATGTCGTCGTCTGTTGGTTACTGAGCCCTTTTGCATAGGTCCTGGAGCAGGTCCAAGGTGGTGACCTCATCGTTAACCGGGGTGATGAATCCAGACCCAAGGACTCTGCGGATTCCGCCCGTGACCTTAACGTGGTCGAGGGCTACGAGGCTGCACTGAAGCTTGCTCAGGTAGTCCAGTAGCACTCCGAATATATACCTCGCTCAACATTTCTAGGCCAATCTGGACGAATTGATCAAGAACCGAACCAATGTCCCCTCGAAGGAGCCATCAGCAGAAAACCCGGTTGCCTATTCCTCGGTCTATCTCCGAGTCCAACCTTTCACACGATCGTATTCTCTCCCTCAGTTGGAGGAGAGCGAGGCGGGAGAAAGCACTTATTTGCAATTCATCCTGCACTTGGCTGATCCAGGACATAAGCTAGTGCGAACGACACTAACACAAGCCATCCCGGCTAGCTGGGTAGACATCTGGGATCAGTATGATTGGGTGGAGGACCACGTTGCGGAGTCACTGAGGGTTGCTGTCGAGGTTCTTGGGCAGGACTATCTGGCCACTCGGATGGGGTGGGAGAAGAAAGAGGCAGAGACTGATGACAATGCATCTGATTCGGAAGAAGAAACAACATGAGAATGCGATGTAACCAAAGTCTGTCTCCATGTCTATGCATGTACCAGCCAGTGTATCAACTTCGGGCAGAGGAGGTGATTCTTTATTTCTTTGGTGGCTCTTCTGCTTTCGGAGGAGGAACGGGTTTGAGGTCGGCGGGTCTGATGGGTTCAGTGCCGGGTCCAACCTGCTCCCAAGGTGACAGGGATTCGAAGTTGCTAAGAGAGAATATGAGGATAACAGCGGTACGAAAGGGAGACGTTTACCGGAATGCCTGTGTGAGTTGCAATGGCTCGTAAACGACGCGTTTGCGCTCTTCATCGTAACGGACTTCTGTGTAACCCTAACGGAGCTATTGACAAGTTATAAAGCGCATGACGCGACTTACTGTCAAGGGGAAATCCTTGCGGAGGGGATGGCCCTCGAAGCCTGCAAAGATATTGGACGGGCGAGGGAGAAGATGAGCCTGGTGTACTGACCGTAATCGGTTAATATGCGGCGACTGGGACGGAGTGAGGGACGGGCAGGCATGGTGCGCGGGAGCGACTCACAGATCCGGGTGGCCAGAGAAGAAGACGCCAAACATATCCCAGACCTCGCGCTCGTACCAGTCGGCGCCACGGAAGAGGGAGACGGCGCTCGGGACGGGGTCAGCTTCGCCGGCGTAGGTCTTTACGCGAATTCTGCCGGCGTGCTTGACGCTGAGTAGGTTGTAGACGAGCTCGAAGCGCTTCTCCCTGTCGGGAAAGTCGACTGCGGTGATGTCGACGATGCTCTTGAACTGACATTGGGAGTGGTCACGGAGGAAGGAGAGGACGGGGAGGAGTGCGGAGGGTGCGACGTGAAGGACGAGCTCGTCCTTGAGGAGGGAAAACTGCTGGATGAACTTGGGGAGACACTGGGTGAGGTAGGAGCCGTAGTTGTGAAGGGACTGGGTCGTGTGTGCAAAGGATGTCGCTGTCGGGTTGGGAGAGGTCGGCTCCGCGAAGGGAGAGAGGGAGGCTGGGGGAGATGAGCGGAGACGTGCCAAAGGAAGAAAGGCGTACCTCTGTGGGCGGGGGAGGACTGGAAGCCCCTGCGGAAGACAGGCGCGTATTTGAGGACGGCGCGCAACGACATGGTGGGCAGGACGGGCGGGTCGGAGTGGGAAAATCGCCTTTCTACCATGGGCTCGCTCGGAGAGAAGACAAGTTTGTTCGATTCACTCCCGTACTACGACAATGATCTAGAACAGTACCCGATGCTAAAGGAAAAGGTGGAGAGGGAGCTGGCGCGGGAGCCGAAGCCGCCGACGACGACGCATCCGCTGGTGCCGCCGGCATACGAGCTATTCAAGGTATGTACAGGCAAGCAGGCACTCGGGGCGCGATCGCGGTGACACACACGGGGCAGAACCACCCGCTGCTGGCCGCGGAGCTCGCGCGTGTGGAGGCGCACGAGGCGCAGCCTGCGCTGGACAATGTGCGGTACCAGCTGCCGGGCCCTGCGTCGGGGACGGACGAGGAGTGGCGGCGGGCGCTCGGGAACGCGCACGCGCAGCTGGAGCATCAGCGGATACGGTGCGTGGTGCGGCTGGGGGACGGCCGGGGCGGTGTTGACGTGGGGGCAGACAAGGGAACCTGGGGCTGCTGCAAGCGTACGGGTCGAACGCGTGGCGGATGAACAACTACGTGCTGGAGGCGACGGCGACGCAGACGGAGGGGGCGGTGGAGGAGCTGAAGGAGCGGACGACGGAGGTGAACCGGGGGCGGAAGGCGGCGCAGGTGAGACGGATGGACCGCGGCGTGGCATGGCTGACTGGGCTGCAGACGGGGTACGGGGAGCAGCTGGGCGCGCTGGAGACGCGGTGGACGGAGGTGCTGTCGGGGATTGTGCAGAACGAGATGGCGAACATGGCGCTGGAGAGCGAAATCGGGCGGTAGTCGGTACATTCAGTATCTACCGAAAAAGGAGACGCGCGTGCGATTGTCCCCCATCGACAGCGACGACGACGACGACGGGCGCGGAATGGCCAGCCCCCACAACGCCCCGCCCCCACCGGGCTCGTTCGCCATCCCCCACCCAAAGCGCTTCAGCGCAGTCAACATCAACAAAAAGTTCCTCCAGAAGAACGCACCCGCGCCCCCCGCGCCCGTCCCCGCACCCGCACGTACGTCCCCCCGCCCCCGCCATGCCCCCGCCCGCCCTCACGCCCCCTGCAGCACGCCCCGCACCCCAGCCCGCACCGCCCCACTCGAGGCTCGTCACCGCAAAGCTCACCTCCGCCGCCCAGCTCGCCCCACCCGCCGGACAGGGCTGGTCCCGCCCCTCCTCCGCCACACCGCCCGTGTCCACCACCCCCGCAGCACCCCCGCCCGCACCTGCACCCGCACCCGCCCCGACCCCTGCCTCTGCCCCGCCCCGACCCCGCGACCCCGCACCCAAGCCCGTCTGGGGCAACCCAAACGCCCTCGCACCCCCAGACACCGCCCCCCACACCGACTTCCCCACCGCCGCCGAGGTCGCCCAAGGCCAGTCCCCCCGCCCCGCCCCCACACCCGCTCATCCCCCCACAGCCCGTCTCAAGCCCGACGACGCCCCCCCGCAGCCCCGTCCACCCCCCCAGGAGGCCGATGCATTCCGCGGCGTCCACCTGGATCCGAACGCCCACCATTGGGACGAGGTGCGTCCCCCCCTCCACCCTCCTTCCCTTTCTGACGCCCCCAGATGGAGGAAGACGACGACAACTTTCTCGACAACGTCATCGAGTTCGAGGACGGCCGCCAGTACAAGGTCGCTCCGTCCGTCGTCCCTCCCTCCCACGACGACCCAGAGCCCCTCGTCGTGGCCCCCGACCATGTATCCGCCGAGCCCGTCAGCAAAGAGGACCGCTTCGCCGACGACTTTGATCGCAGCTGGCCCCGCACCAGCCAGTCCCCCGCCCTCCTCCACCACGACCTCCCCGCCCGCGTCTCTCGCCATCCCTCCCTCTCTCCCGCTTCATCCCACCCGTCCCTCGACGCTTCCAGAGTCCTGTTCAATGAACGCTCCAATAAGCTAGAGCCGTACACCACCTCTCATTTCTCGAACAGGCTCGCTCCTACCCTCAGGCGCAATCCTCACGGAGACCCTCTCCCCCCCGATCCCCGCTTGAGCAGGGACCCCGCCCCCCATAGCCCGGTGCATCTCTTGCAGAAGCCTTCCGACGCCCACCAGCCGTCAAAGGCCTACGATTTCCTCCCCAGAAGGAACGATGGCGGTCCACCTGCTTTCCCCAGCGATTATAGCCAGAGCAGACCCAGGTCGAGGGACGCCAGTGGCTCATCGGCGTCCTTTCACGATTCCCGTGTCATGAGCGAGAAACGACTTCGCCGACTCTCGGGTGCCTCCTTGGCGAGTTCGGCCCCGGATGGCCCGCAACAACCGGATGTCCCTTTCTCCCGCAGACCCCAAACATCAAAGTCTCCATTGCAACAGCTATCTGTCCTTGCTGAAAACGTCGCCTCACCATCATCCGGTCTAACCGATGGCACTCGCCCCGAGTGTCCCTCCTTGGACATCGAAGGTGTCCACAAGACCGCCATGCATCTCTCTGCAGAGCGCGCCAAACAGAGACGACAGTTGGAAGAGGAAGAACGCGAAAAGGAGAAGGAACGTGCGAGGAAGAAGGCAGCCGAGCTCGAAGCACGAATGCTGCAAGCCCAGGCAAGTTCCTTTTCTACCACGTGTCACCCGTCAACTCACTCGGCGTATCACAAGGCTGTTTCAACCGAAACCACTCAACAGGCCGCCTCCCCCGCTCGAGACTCGAACCAGCTTGTTACCGATTCGAAAGAGCACGAGCCCTTGGAGGCTGTTCGTAACGATCTGCCCAAGCTCGTGACGCGTCCACTGCGTGATATCAAGCCGTCTCGCTCGACCAGCTCCGTAAACGATCCCGTCCCACCATCAGAACAGGTCGATTCGTGGCGCAGCAAGACACGGCCCCCATCGCAGCCGTTGCCAACCCTGTCCTCTCCAATGTTTCAGGAACCATCTGTCGTTGCTGCCGACGAGAATCTCGAGGTTGTCGACTTTTCCGATCTTGGTAAATTCGTCGGCAGTCAACAGGTGGCATTGCCATCGGTGACGCCAGCACCCTCGTCCTATTCACCCGCGTCCTCTGATCGTCATTCATTCTCCGTACGGCCTGTCGCTAGTGACTTTTTTGAGGACGATTCCCCTCGTGCTCCCATTACCAAGGTCACCGCTTCGCCATCTGCTGATCGACGCTCTCTCTCTACCGTCCCTGAAGTCTCCGCTCTGGCTTCGAGCGACCTCTCTTCTCCTGGGCCTTTGAGGGAGTATGACTCACATAGGTTCTCGGGTCCAAATGGAAACTCCCTTCCACGGAGCCACCCATCTCCAACGGCCCCTCATCACCGTCTTAGCAAGGGCCCGGCCCCGTTCCGACAGGTGACCATGTCAGCTTTGGACGACGTCATGTCCCGCATCAAGGGTGCTTTGGATGATATGCAGGTTGATGCAGGAAAAGCTGTTTCATCAAACGAAACCGTGGACTGGCGTACCGGTGTTCCCAAACCAAAGGTCCGGGTGCTCGAACCTCCAATCCCCACGCGAACATTGTCGAAAGAGCCCAAGTGGTTGCCCCCAGCCCTGAGACAATCCAGACCAGAATTGGATCAGGAGATTTTTGGTGCCACTGGCTGCGAGCCCCCATTTTCCCCTCGGCCAGTCGCTCTCGTCGTCAAACTACCTGCCGTTCTTCGTCCAATTGAGGCTCTTCCCAAGCGGCAGTTACAGCTGCTGAGAAAACCAGCCGGTCATATCCGCTATGATATACTATCCTGGGACCCACCTGTGGATGGAATGAACAAACGAGACTTGTCGATCAATGATATCCTGTTCAGGCGACCCCCTCTCAAGGGTGCCAAACCGAGGTACAGAGTGCAACTGCCGAGAAGCATCCGCGCTTCTCTGCCCAAGGTCAACCTGCCGTCTGGGTTTCCGAAAAACAATGCAGTATCCGGTCGCTCGAAGACGGTCGATGATCTTCCGACGTGGCGCAGAACTACTCCACCCTCCACAAGCCAAAAGCCACCGTCTGCGGAGGAAACGCCCCCCGACTTGAACGTCATGAGCTGTTCTTCCCCTCCGGAATCTGCGGCCCTTGCCCTTGAACCTACAGCTCTAGATGTGACTGCAAAGTCGGAGTCCTACCTGGTGCGCCAGAGGACACTGCCAAGGTTGCCGCAAGGCTCTGCGGTTGGGTTTTATCGTGACCCCAGTTCGTCTTGCCAGGACTCAAAGGGTGTCGTCAATTTTACAGTGACCAGCGAATTGGAGGAAGTGCAAGCCTCCGAGCCGGAGTCAAGTATACTCTTGTCCTCGTCTATCATCGAGGTTTCGCCAGCAGCGACGCTCCCGGAATCCAAAGAGTCCACGGCGACTGCAAGCCCTATTGTTGACGAAGCGGGTGCCGATTTGCAACTCCCCGCTCTGACCTTGAGTATCCAAGGAGACGGCAAAGTTTCGGAAGAATCTGTATGTTTGAGCTCGTTGACGGTGTCATTCTCAACTTATCTACGTTGGCAGACCGAACGCTCGCTGCGCACACCGGCATCCGCATCGTTCAATACACCGTGGACAAAGTCTCCTTTGAGCTTTTCTAGCAAAGATTCACCCGCCAGAGCACCTGACCCGGAGCATCTCAGGGCTGTATGGTCTCAGGCTACGGATAAGGAGCCGATATCCGCTGTCAACTCGCTGGAGGGTATCGCAGATGACCTCACTGCACTACCATTCACGATCCAAGAGGTCAAGTCCGAGGACGGTGAAACACCACCACCGACTAGCGCCACGGTGGCTTCAAAGATATCCCTACACGATGTGACTCGTGCATTCCAGCAAGTTCCAACGCCGTCCAATGCACCTTCCCACCGACCTTCGCCGATGTCACCACCCGCTACTAATGGCTCGATCACACGCCCTCCGAGCTTCAACTACCCGACGCCTCTGCAGGCACCCAATGCGGTGATGCGGCCCCATTTTGCGGCATTCCCCTCGCCGATGCTCGCCCACTCGCCCAGCCCTACCGTGATGTATCCTCCTCCCGCGCCGAGTCCTATACCACGTGTTGCTATGAACGGACATCCGCCAATGTACAATCAACCAATGTGGGTGCCGATGCAACCCTCCCAGAACAATGGCGCGGTACGGCCCGTCCCATCACCCTACCCCACGCAAATGGTCGCCTATCCTGCACCGGCGCAGGTACACTCTGTCTACGCGCCTGGCCTGTCCCCTCAAAACGTGCCACCATCTGTCACTGGCTCGGCACCGCCACGTCCGCGGGGGGTGCCCATGCTGAGCCCGGTGATGCACCCCGCTGCACCAGCGAACGTGCCCATGTACAACGGTAGCCCGGTGCTGATGCATCCACCAGCGATGATGCCCTCTGGCCATCGTCCTCCATACATGAATTCTGTTCCTTCGGAACGTGGACAGGGCCGCACGGACATGTCTGCTACCCCTCACATGCAACAACCACCTCCATCGCAAGGTCATATTCCTCCACAACCCGTATATACGCACGTTCCATTTTCACGGCCATCATGGTGAACATGAAAACCAAACAAAAACTGTGCTCACATTACATATGTCTGTCGCATTGATATATTGGTATTTTTTTTCTGTTCTTTTGAATGCAACATTTTTCCTTTTCTTTTTCTTTTTTGCTGTCCAACGCAATAAAGATAGGTGGGATCATGATCAAAGGGTAAACAATATACGCTCGTAAAATGTTACTCTATGCGTGTGCTAACAGGACGGCCTTTTCGGCAGCTGCGTCGAGGTCGTCGAGGGGTATAATCTTGAGACCAGAATCCCTGATCATCCTGCCACAGGATCAGCCACGCGTGATCAGAGCAAAAATGGGTACGTACTGCTTCGCTTCTGCCTCCTTGGTGCCCTTGAGCCGGACGACGAGTGGGATGCTGAGGCCGAGCTCCTTGGTCGCGCGGATGACACCATCGGCAATGTAATCACATCTCATGATACCCCCGAAAATGTTGATAAAGATACTCTTGACCTTGGGGTCCGTCAAGAGAATCTCAAACGCTTTCTTGACGGTCTCAGGGGTGGCGCCGCTGGGCAAGCATAAGCGTCGTCGCCTTGAAGTGCAGACTCACTCACCCTCCGACGTCGAGGAAGTTGGCGGGGTTCCCGCCGTGTAGTGCCAGCACGTCCATGGTCGCCATAGCCAGTCCCGCACCGTTGACTAGACAGCCGATGCTACCGTCGAGCTTGATAAAGTTCAAATTGGCCTTTTGTGCCTCGACCTCGGATGGCTCTTCTTGGGAAATGTCACGGAGGTCAAAGACATCCTTCTGACGAAACTCGGCATTATCATCAAAACCGAGTTTAGCATCCATGCTAAATGGATCATGTTCTAGATTTGCACAGGCAATGGAGCAGCGACATACCAAAGAACATGGCCGTCTGTTGTCTCGGCCATGGGGTTGATCTCAATCTGGGTGGCGTCCTTGTCCTTGAAAAGTTTGTACAAGGTCACAAAGATATCCGCAGCCTCCTTCTGAGCCGTTGCTTCTTTGAATCCAAGCCTCCTTGCAAGGTCCAGAGCGACGGCTGGATCAAGACCCTTGTCGGCATCGATGGGGGTGGTGATGATGGCGTCGGGGTCTTTTGCCGCTACTTCCTCAATATTCATACCACCCTGATTGGATGCAACCAAGACAGGGCCTTGAGAGACACGGTCGTTGAGTACTGCAACGTAGTACTCGTGGGCGGGGTCCCGTCGCTCGGCAAGCATGACCTAGCCATGATGAACGATAGGAACGCGTCACCGAGGGATGGAACCAACCGCATTGCAGATTCTGCCTGCAGAGCCAGTTTGCTTCGTGATCAGGCTGGCACCGATCATCCTGCCGGCGATTTCCCGTGCCTGTTCTGGACTATGACACAGGTCGGTGTAGACAAGGGCGATGCACCAGAAGGGACCTACGAATCGATGATATGCACACCCCCCTTAAAGCCATTGTCAAATGTTCCCTTGCCCCGGCCACCGGCGAGAACTTGGGCCTTGACGACTAGATTTTTGGTGCCTGTTGATGAACAATAAATATTCACGTTGGGAAACGTGAAATGATGGAGACATGCCAAAATTTTGTGCGACCGTGAAGGCCTCGTCGGGGGTCTTGGCGGCGATGCTCTTCGGGGTGGGGATGCCGTACTAGAGCAAGGTGAGCGAGTGGAGTGAACTAGCCATGGTGAACATACTGAATTGAGAAGGTTCACCGACTGGTATTCATGTATGGAGAGAAACCGGCGCTGGCCAACATTGACAGCCTTAAGGGAACGTGGTCAGGATGCAACGTCGTGTGGTGCAGTTAGCTTACTCGGGCAAAGGATCTGACTGAGGGCAGCATTAGGCGGGCGGGAAAGGAGAAACGTGCGGAACTTCGGAATCCCGGACGAGCGCGTATGGGTTCGGAGAAAGTCTTACGTCAGCAGGCTGTGAGGGTGAAGGAGCTCAGAAAGGCGGACTCGGCAACCAGAGCGACGACGACGGTGGATTCGAGTCGACCTCCTTCCTGTCTCTTACCCACCGCTTTGTCGGTTTCGGGGAATCTCTGGTAGAAGGAGACACCTTGCCTTGAGTTCGGATAACCCATCCTTGTCTTGCGGGCTATTCGAAATTTGGATCAAGGGATATTGTATGCGGTCATTAGACACTATTCTTACCCAATGTCATCAGATCAAGCGGTCCTCGAGGCCAACCTCGACGGGAACATGCTGTTTGACGAGTGTTCACATATTTATCACACAGAGACTTTGGAAGCCTGCATACCGCTGTCATGTCTTCGTCAGCCATGGCCCACCTCGTCACGGACGCCAGTCGTGCCAATGGCGACCATAACCCACAATCGACGCAGTTGTCAGAGCTCGTGTTCGTCTCCTGCACCCTCCTACAACAGGCCCTCGACCTTGTGGACAAAATCCTGACGAACAACGATCAGCTTACAGTACACTCTAGGTATCTCCCGGGGTCGACCATCGGTATTCTGAAGTTTGCCTGTATATCCCTTCACGCTCTTACATTAGTCATTCCCCCGATAGGAAAGCACATGCGCCATGTGCGGGATCACTTTGTTCTCCTGCTCGATTGTGTCGTCGGAAGGCAACCCTATGTTCTGTCGTACGATACACGCTGTCGCAACACGCCCATGGAGAGCAGCCTTTCGGAAGCTCATAGCGCGTTAGACTCCACGATAGAACGTCTCAGGGAGCTCGAAACGCCACCTACAATCCCACACGATCAAGCCGTAACTCTGAATGCTGTGACACCCTTTCCTCACACCTTCCAGACTACTTTTGGCAGGGAGGTGAGGATAAATTAGTGAACCAAATTATCTGATAGATTGAACACTCGTGCAGTTATGGTTTGCCGCACTGCATGCTGTTCATCACTGGTCCATGGTAGGAGCATGATCCTGTCAGCCCTTTGCACGTTGTTAAAGTTTACCCCATAGGTCCGCGTGATCGCCGGGGAACTTGTTCGCTTCCATGCCTGTTCCATGCTTCTGCATGCTGATTCTTCCTTAGAATATATCCGTGCCAGACGATTTCGGGGTGGCCCCTTCGACCCTGGTCTACAAAGGAAGCGATGCCCCACTGGGAAAAGCCAAAATCTGATCGGAGTAGACTGTCAAGTGTACATTACCGAGCATGTTCTTATAGTAGTGCAATCCGATCCCTTCTCGGTGCCAGAGATGGACTCCAGTGGGTGCCAGGTGACAAGGTTTCACGTACAGCCCTGCACGTGAGTGATAATACACCCAACCCTATCGAGGCGCGGGGCAAACAGATTCCGGTCTCGCCGCATCATTATCTCTGCACCCCCCATCAACGTCGTGGAAGATGTCCGAGAGCATGGTACCGCTTGGCGGCGAAACCCAAAAAAAGCGCGTCGTAAGTGTCTTCAATGTATCGTACATGCAGCAGACCTTAAATATCATTGCTTCCAAATGGATGTTGACTTTAAGTGCTATTTTTTCGACTCGGACATCGGGGGCTTCCACTACGGCCCTGGACATCCGTACATATCCCGTGTCATATTCCATCTCGTGACCAAGACTAAATGCCTCTGCCATCAGGATGAAACCTACCCGAATACGAATGTGTCATTCCCTCGTCATGAACTATGGGCTATACAAGAAGATGGAGATTTTCGTGAGTCTAACGGACACTATCCGCTCGGCTTTGACATTTCCTCATTGTAACAGCGCGCAAAACCCGCCACGAAGCGCGAGATGACCCAGTTCCACTCTGACGAATATGTCGATTTTCTCAGCAGAATAACGCCTAGTAACATGAACTCTTACATCAAAGAACAACACAAGTGTACGATTGGACGTTTCACTACTCGTTTATGTTCTGATATGCCATCGTGTAATAGACAATGTCGGAGATGATTGCCCTGTCTTTGATGGGCTTTTCGACTATTGTTCTATATCCGCCGGTGGTTCCATGGGTGAGTCAGGCCACAGTCGGAAAACTTTATCTGACGCGCTTGGGCTAGAGGGTGCCGCGCGTCTAAGCCGTGACAAGTGTGATATTGCGATCAACTGGGCGGGTGGATTGCATCATGCGAAGAAAAGCGAAGCCAGCGGCTTTTGTTATGTCAACGGTAAATTATAAATAATGTGGACAAGGCATTGATTAAAGATAGCCTTACAGATATCGTCCTCGGCATACTGGAGTTACTTCGGTAAGTATGGTTTGGTTCGTCTTAATGAATGGTCACTCAGAACAATGTCTCAGGTATCACACACGCGTGCTTTACATCGACATTGATGTCCATCATGGTGACGGGGTAGAAGAAGCCTTTTACACTACGGATCGTGTCATGACGGTCAGTTTCCACAAGTACGGTGAATATTTCCCCGGAACGGGCGAACTTCGTGTAAGTATGTTGCCTGTGAGAGCACGCCTTCACGACTTCTATGAATCAATCAAACAGGACGTAGGTATCGGGAAAGGAAAGTATTATGCTCTGAATTTCCCGTTACGAGACGGTATCTCTGACGAGAACTACAAATCTGTCTTTGAACCGGTGAGCGAGTCGCGGAATAGTCAAATTACCCTCTAATTATGTCATGCAGATAATTCAGCAAGTGATGGAATCATATGATCCATCGGCCATTGTTTTACAGTGTGGCACAGATTCGTTGTCAGGGGACAAGCTCGGGTGCCTCAATCTTTCTATGAGAGGTAGGGTTCTCACCGCACCATATGTTCACCATTTTCAGCATCTACCAGGACATGCGAATTGCGTCAAGTATGTCAAGTCATTCAACAGACCACTCCTGCTTCTCGGGGGAGGAGGATATACGATGCGAAATGTCAGTCGTGCATGGGCATTCGAGACAGGACTTGCTGCTGGGGTCGAACTTGGACCTGGTATGAAGCAATTATATCTTGAGGCGGAGAATTGAACACTAACGGGAGCTTGAAGACATACCGGTCAATGAATACTACGAATATTTCGGCCCAGATTACGAATTAGATGTGAAGGCATCCAACACTGAGGACATGAACACACCCGAATACTTAGAACGGGTGAAGAACATTGTAATGGATAACCTCCGGAGGTTGAAGGGTCCCCCGAGTGTACAGATGACAGGTGACGAACCGAATTATCTGGGGATATTCGTGCCTAATATGTGCCTTGTCAGACATTCCAAAGACGCCTATAGATGATGCAATGGACGATATGAATCAAGACGAAGACCTCATACCGCCCGACTCTCGAAGGCCTCGGCGTTTACTCGATTCGCGCATCCAAGCGGATGGCGAACTCTCAGACTCCGATGACGAAGGAGAAGGCGGCAGACGAGACCATGCCAATCATAAAGAGCGGCGTGGCAGTAGAAGTCACTCGAGCGAAACCGAAAGCGGGGAGATGAGGCGGTTCGGCATCGGCGGCGGGATTCTCAGCGCTGGAGCTGCTAGTTCAACGCACGGCGCTGGGCCGAGTGGTCATACCACGTTGATTCCACAGTCACTGAAGACTCCGCTCTCCACCATGAATGCTGAGGAGACCCCGTCGGCAAATGACGATGGAGCAGCGGTACTAGAGTCTGCGACAAGCAACGGAAATGAAACCCTGGAGTCACCAAAAGACGACATGGCCATGGACGAGCGTTCTACCGCTGAGGATAGCTAGTTAGTGACAGGAGTGTACTACTTCCGATCGGAACCGGAAGAGTTGCCGAGTAAATATACGTCATCAGAGTCTCGATTTAGGGTGAACTTGAGTCGATTGCACAGGATCGACATGTCAGGAGAATTACCACCATCTTCCGCGTCGACTTTGACTCCGGAAGATGCGAAACGCTTTGAACTCAATCGGCTGAGAGGTGTGCACGAGTTTGTCTACCCAAGTTTGATCTACTTAAGTCTCCCCTAGCAAAGGCCAGACAAAGGCGTCAAGAAGAAGAGTCTGCGGCGTCATCTTCGTCGGCCCCGAATGTAAACCAGAAACGGCCCCTTGAGGGAAGCTCTGCGGGGTCGACCACGTCCGCCTCAAAGCCACTCAAGCGCGATTCGCGACTCGGGTCCTACTTTGAGTATGATCTGTCCAAAATGGTGAACTCCAAGGGGGGCTTCTTGGTCGAGGACGGCAAGGACGCCGACGAAGACCTTCGTGCCAAGGAACGTGAAAGGGAACGAGAGCGGGCGATGCAGAATATCGAACCCCGTGAGTTGTCTCAGCCCCGTCAATGGATCTTCTCCACAATCCGCCGCAGCCATGTTCCTGGATGCGTCCCGCAATCCCAAGTGCAGGGAATGCGACACGGTCGACATTGATTTCACGTTCAAGAAGATCTTCGATTGCCTAGTTTGCAACAGATGTAAAGACCAGTATCCAGAAAAGTATAGTTTGTTGACAAAGACTGAATGCAAGGAGGTATGTTTTCGATGCCACTCGTGACCAGACTCCACAATAATACATGTCCACGAAGGACTATCTTTTGACTGATGGTAGGTAATCCCGTTTTCTAGGTATCACAGGTGCTACATTATTCTAGCTGAATTACGGGACCGCGAACTCCTTCCGCATTTATTGAAGGCGAATCCGCACAAATCCACGTTTGCAAACATGATGCTCTTCCTGCGGTGCCAAGTAGAAGATTTTGCATGGAAGAAATGGGGCTCGCCGGAAGCGCTAGATGCGGAATGGGGACGGCGGACGGAAGAGAAGAAAAAGAAAAAGAACAGGAAATTCGAGGAGGGACTGAAGGAGCTGCGGAGAAGGACTCGGGAAGGAGTGTGGCAGCGACGAAAGGACCGGGAACACAAGCACGCGTTTGGGCCGGTGGAGGCGACCGAGGACGGGCAGACCCAGCAGATATGTCATGAGTGTGGGTTTACAATAGAAATGGAGATCATATAGGACCGGACCGACTCGCTTCTCACATGTGTTTTACTAAGTCGCCGGTACTACTAATAGGAAGAATGCGGCGCTGCTGTGCGTCATGATTTCAACGGTCTGAATCTACCCAGCATGGACGAAACCAACAATGACCAGGTAGAGAGCTCCAAAATCTCGACCTCTCTAGAAGTCGAGCAAATTGACGTGAACCTGTTCCGTTCCGTGAACTTGTTTTCACCGCCTCGGGCGCGTGGTGTGTTCGGGGGTCAGGTAATCTCGCAGGCCATCGCTGCGGCCACGAAATGCGTTGATCCCGCCTTTGGTCTTCATGTGAGTGACCCGACCACTTTCCCTATTCGAGAGCCTGACCACTATGGATAGTCGTGTCATGTAGGCCAGATGCATCTCCGAATCACTGCCTAGCGCTTACTGGGTACAAAGTGTTATTTTCTGCTCAGCGCGTCCCCCGCCATCCCCATCCTATACTATGTGGAGCGGTTGCGCAATGGTCGCTCGTATAGCACCCGCAGCGTGAAAGCAGTTCAGAATGGCAAAATTATATTCCAGTTAATATGCTCGTTCCATACACCGGAACCGTGGCAGCCCTCGCATGAGTGGCCCATGCCGACGGTACCGAGCCCGGAAGAGTGCGAGCTAGAAGAAGTGCTCTTTCGACGGCGGGCGGCGGAAAAAGGGCTCGACGCAAGGGTGAAGGAGGTCTTTTTGACGTATGCTGGGGTGCGTCGCTCTTGCCTGGCGGTTGCTGTCCGTATGACAGGTCTGTGTAGGAACGTGCCAAAGGACCTATCGCGGTCAGACGGGCCGCACACGCGGTGGCTGACGAACGCGGTGTGTTGACGAACATGTTTTGGATGCAAGCGAGAACGGGCAGAACGGAGGCTTACGAGACGCCATACCAGAAAGTAGGACGGTTTCGAACTGGTCGGTATCTGATTGACGCGAGATACAGTGCATCCTGGCGTACATGTCAGACCTGAACTTGTGCGGATTCATGTGTCCATGCGGGACGGGGCTGACTCTGGTGTAGCATCACCATTGCGTCCGAGACGCTCAAACTCAAGAGGTTCTCCAAGGGGACCGATGGGCACGGAATGAGCGTGAGTGCATGTGCAGCAGAGGTGACGGGGCTAATGTGTGCAGTCCACGCTGGATCACTCGGTGTGGTACTACGAGTAAGGGTGGCATGCTGCGTGGGTGGGTGGATGACTGATGTGTTGCAGCAACGAGTTCCGTTGCGAGGACGGGCTGCTCTATGTGGTGGGTGGGGTGCGCTGTTGGCTCAGTTGGTGCTAACGAGAGGGATCAGGTGGTGTGTCCGCGCGCGGGGGACGGGCGCGGGGTTGTGCACGGACGGGTAAGCGTGGGTGTGCAAGCGTGGCGAGTGCTGATAACAGGCCCAGCTGTACAGCCGTGCGGGAACGCTCGTCGCGGCGACGTGCCAGGAGGGGGTAGTGCGAGCGAACAGACCGAAGTTGTGAATTAGGGACAATAATAAGTTATTGTGTACGGAAAAGGCAGCGGTTGATCTCGTCTTTTGTTCTTGCTTGGCGACGCTCCCGAGAAGGAGAAGAAGCAGAAGCAGGCAACATGCCCTTTGTTTGCGCCACGGCCCAGGCCAGTTCGAATGGTACAGCCTATAAAGTCCTCGTCCTCCCCCCCAGAAACCCCATCAGGATTTTGACAATCCCCCTGCAGCCAGGTTCGACCGCCTCCTCCTCCCCGTCCCCCCCCCGCTGACCCCTCCCCAGTCTGCAGCCCCGTCCAGTCCGATTTTCAATCTGCACAGGCTTAAAACTTCTTGACGTCCTCACGTACTTTAGCGAGCTTCTCTCCCGCACTCTCTCCATCCCCATCGCTGCGCGATCCACCGTCTTCGCATTCTATCCTTCTGTCCCTATTGCTTTACCATGGCCTCCCCTCTCTCCAGCCTCTCCGTCACCCTAGCCCATGCCATTGCCTACCTCACCCGTCCCCTCATCCCCTCCCACCCTGCTGCCACCGTCATCACCCTCCAGTCCGTCCTCCAGACCAACCTCTCCGCCGTCTTCGCTTCCACCTGGGCGCCCGACGAGCCTCTCCGTGGCTCCGGTCGTCGCTGCCTCACCCTCTCCCCTGCCTGTCTCCCCCCGCGATCCGTCTACTCCGCCTGCCTCGCAGCCGGCGTGCAATGGTTCGACTGGATCGCCGCCCTCGGCGGCTGCGAATTCGACCTCTTCATTGACCCGGGATGCATATCTGTCCGTTTCGGAAATAGCTCAGAGCTCGTGACCATCTGGTCCGAGGAGCTTCTCGCCGAGGCCGTGTCCCCCGTCCTCGTGGCACAGGCTCAGTCCAAGACTATCGCCCAGCAGCTTCTCGAGAGCGACTCTGCCGACGACGACGAGATTTTCGCCTTGATTGCCGACGAGGTCAGCGCCCCCACCTGGGCCACTCCCGTCATCGACCGCTTCTCGCCCCCTGCGCGCTCCGAATCGCCCCTCTCGGCCGTCTCTTCCGACTCTCGCTCCAGCTCCAGCTCGGGCTTCTCATATGCCTCCACGGCCCGCACGGACCCTCCGGCCTCGAACCGGTCGTCTTCGTCGAGCAAAATCTCTCGTCGCGAAAAGGCGAGGCAAGCACGGGTCTTCGTCGATACCTCCAAGACTGAAGTCACTCCCTATGACGGTGGCAAAACCACGGTGCTGACTGGTGGTGTCATGCTTGGCGCTGCTCCCTCCAAGCCCAAGCCTGCAGTTCCGTCCTGGCGTCGGGCCTAAAACACCCATTCGACACAATACACTTCACACTCCTTTGCTCCTCACGACCTCTCATATTTCGTACGCGTTCATGCACGAACCCTGCGTGATGATGATACTTCACGGACATTCGCCGTATCTTAGTATATTCCTTTTAGCATTATATTATAGCATTTGCATTTTTCATCTATGTTTTCGGTCGCTTGCAGGTCCTCGAAGCGTGTAGCCTCGTATTCTCACTTTCTTTGCTTTCTTGTTACGCTCGCTGCAGTACGATATATTTTTGTAATGGATATCCGTCGGCCCTCTTTTTCCCTCGGCGCAGTGAGAACTCCCATGTCTGACGCTGCTGTTAACGCCGAGTAGGCCCGGTGACCAGAATCGACGGGACAGGGACTCTGGCATCCCACAGCGCATAGCGGTCCGCTCGTCCAATCTCCGACGCTGCCCCATTATAACAGTCGCTTCCCCAAGCCCCACACGACTTGGAGTCCATGTTTCCGCCATCCTTCCGTGGAGCACTCGCTCCCTCGGCGAGCTTCACCAGACGCCTGCTCGCAACAGTCGCATCCGATCCAGCGCAGGTTCGTCGCGACTGGACCCGCCAGGAAATCCAAAAGATATATGATGGCCCCTTGCTCGATCTCGTCTTCCAGGCGGCCACGGTTCACCGCCAGCACCACGACCCAGGCAAGATCCAACTCTGCACCCTCATGAATATCAAGAGTATGTAAGCCCACTCTATCTCCATAAACACCCGTGCTAAACAGTGCGCTAAAGCCGGAGGGTGCTCGGAGGACTGTAAGCGATAATTTCGTCACCGTCGGTCACGCATAACCTGATCTGCAGGCTCCTACTGCTCCCAATCGTCGCGCTACACCACGGCTACCAAGGCTTCGAAACTGCTGGACATCGAGCCCGTCCTCGAGGCCGCGCGGAAGGCGAAAGAGAATGGCAGCACCCGGTTCTGCATGGGAGCCGCATGGAGAGACCTTGCCGGTCGAAAGCGGGGATTCGAGAAAATTCTGACCATGGTCCGGGAGGTTCGCGGAATGGGGATGGAGGTCTGCACGACACTTGGCATGCTCTCCCCAGAGCAGGCCAAACAGCTTAAGGAAGCGTGCGTGTCCAATTGTTATACCGTCGTGCCCTTTTGACGACTTGAGCAGAGGACTGACCGCATACAACCATAACCTCGACACTTCTCGGGAATTTTACCCCAAGGTGAGAAGCTTTTTGATTCGAGGACAAGACGGGACGTGATGCGCGGCATAGGTCATCACGACGCGATCATACGACGATCGGCTGGACACCATTACTGCTGTGCGCGACGCCGGGATCAGCGTTTGTTCCGGTGGTATATTGGGCCTTGGGGAGTCTGATCAGGACCGGGTCGGACTGATACATGAAGTTTCAACGTGAGAACCCGCGCTGTGGTGAAGGGTGACTCGCTTACCCGTGAACGACCCAGCATGCCCGAACATCCAGAGTCCTTCCCTGTCAATGCCTTGGTACCAATTCCTGGGACCCCGTTGGAAGACAACGAGGCAAGTGCGGTCACTTGAATGTCAGCTGCGCTCAACCTGGTCTTTTCAGCCGGTCCCGCACCATACCCTTGTTCGGACGATAGCTACCGCACGCATCGTTCTTCCAGCAACTATAATCAGACTTTCTGCAGGCAGGAACGTACTCAGCGAGTCAGAGCAAGCCATGTGTTTCATGGCGGGCGCAAATGCTGTCTTTACCGGAGAAAAGATGTTGACAACGCCTTGTAAGTTGCCTCTTCTTCGCGCCATGAGCATGAAACTGAATTTGAATGACTCAGGCTCACCTTGGGATGAGGTATTGTGTCTTTGCTTCAGGAAACACCCTCTGACATACTTTGGAATCTTGCAGGACAAAGCCATGATGGCTCGTTGGGGACTCCGTGGCATGGGGAGCTTTGAGCAGATAAGAGTCGCGCAAAAGGAGGCATCATTCAGGTCGGAAGAACTGTAAGCTAGATGTACAATAGAATAGAATGAACAGTTAGAGCCGGCAAAACTTGATGCGATGTCGGGAACGGTACTTCCTTTTCGGTCTTTGCCGATGTCACGCCCGCTGGCACGTCCGATGATCCAACGCTCAGTGCAATTATGCACAAAGCAATGCAAGAAGAAACAAAGTAAGCCTCGGACCGCCCCGCAGACGAGCCGCTCATGTTCACTACCACAGCCCATTCGTCCTGAACGACCACAACGCATGGTATTACCCCTCGCAAGGATTCGACCCAGAGACAGAGTCCCTCAACATCAGTGTGTCGGGTGGAAATTGGGGGAAAAAGACAATGAAGGGCTCCAGATGGGTTAGGAGAGGCAAAATAGCAGCATGGGGGCCCAACATGGATGAGTGGGAGGTGAGACGTCTCCCCCTTGTTCTCGACGGCATCGCTGACGCGCATACAGGCAGAAGATCGGGCACGACAACGTATACGAAGTCTATTACCCATCGAACGACGCTCTCCTTCACCACCGCGGCTGCCACACCTCCGCTCGCCGTCGCCTCCGCTCCTGGCCCCATACCCACCTCCGGTAGGACAACACTGCAGCTTCACCTCGTTCGTGATGAACAACTCGGTTACACATTCGTTCCGGTCCACCCTGCTCGATGAGCTCGAGAACACGACGAACAGCCTCATCGAGGGGGAGGCCATCATGAAACGCGCACTCGGGCGGCTATGGCAGGTCATCCACGAGGACGCAGACAGGCGGCGTGGTGAAGAAGTGATACCGAAGAGGGAAGAGGAAGCGGATGGTCACGTTGGAGTGGAGGAAGACGACCTGGACGGGCGGCTCGCGCGTCCCCCCGCACACAAGATCTTTCTGTCGTACGCCCACGACGGGCCGCCAGTGCTCGACCCATCCCACTTTGCGTCACCTCAGATGCAACAGGATACTCTGGAGAAGTCGCTGGCAACGTTACGGGAGCTGCAGGACGATGAGCGCGAGTACACCGAACGATTAGAAGAGATACGCGAGGGCCTGGGGGACGCTCGCGCGCAGCGGAACATCGTATGGGAGATGATACGAGAAAAGGCTATCAAAGAGATGCAGGATGCCGCATTTAATGCAGCTTTGGATTGACTTGATCCCGAATGGTGTGCTAGCGTGCCGTATGGATGTAACTGCTTGATGCCATTCTTAACATATCAGCTTGACATAACGGGCACGCAAAATTGCATTTCACAACATTCCACCAGGATTTATCGAAAATGCCCCGCAGGTACGCTACCCGTCCGCCGAAGCTTGTTAAAGCGTACCTTACAAGGTAATATTTCGCATTTCTGATGTTATGCGTAGCAGAAGTGAGTGACACCACCTCTCACATTTCGATGTATCATACAAACATTGATGGCCCCTGCCCACCTCCTCTTAAATCCCCAGCATCACCGCTGCCTACCCATCGATTCTTTTCTCTTATGGAATGCACAGAGAATTTTGTGCAGGTCCACTGGAGATGACCAATGGATCAGCGAATCGTGGGCAGTTTCACCCATAGTACGGAGTCGACATATCATGCCAGTGATTTCCGGTGGGATCGTTCACAAAACCTTTTGAGATAAGCGATTTACCCCAAGTTGTGTCAGGGCACTTGCCGTGTCGTGCTACCCAGGTCATCTCATGGGTTCTGCATTATACACGGGGAATCGCTTTCGAAACTTGAATGTGTGTGATTTCCCTCAGATCGACACCTATCCACAGGGACACCCCTGCGAGTGCTGAGTGGATTTCGTCTACCGTTCGCTTGCTGTATTCATTTTTTCCAGGATCCTGAGAAGGTGAAGATGGGGTGCCTACCAATTCCCTGAAGACAACAAACAGTGTAGACCATGAAATCATTTCAGTTTCGTCATACACTTGTTCTGTATCTCATGCCATACATCACGTACGAATAATGTGGGTGCGCCTAGACTGGCGTGCGGAAATAGTCCCGCCAGGTTTTACAAAAGAGTAAGGAAGTTCAGCCCGATGGCACGATTGGAGGTGCGGACAAATAGTGGCGGGCAAGGGCGATATTAAACGGGGAAGGAACGGACGGCGGAGTCAGGGGGGCAATGATGATGGATCATCGTGCGTCCACGACCATGCCTGATTATTCTCGCTTTGCGCAGCCTCAAACATCGTAGAACACATTGCTTATATGACGAGAGTTGCGATATGACGAGCGTGAGTAGGTCGCAAGGCTGAGAGAACATTCACTCATACTGGGACGTTCACTGGGGAATAATTTTAAAAAACGAAGTGGGATGTTGTTTCAGTGGAGGCTGCAACTTTAGACTGACTGACCAAGAGAGGATATGTGTAATACTGTTCCTAAAAAACTAACTTGACAAGTCGACGACGTTGTAATAGTCGTGACACGTGTCTGGGAGTGGAAGACACATGTTTACATGCATATCTGCACTATAAGTGAATTTACGCTCCCGCTTGCCGAGTTCCACACCCAGTGGTCAGATCTGAAACGAAGTAAATCAACATGGTGTATATACACGCGACGCGGCGAGGGGACAAGGTTTGAAGATAAGGCAATAACTCCAAGGTATAGGTGGCCGTGGTGGATCTCCCAGCCGAGGATTTGGACAACTGGACTGGAGACGTCGACGGACTGGTAGCTGTCCACGATTTCGGTCCGCATTACAGGAGAATCTTCCCTGTTACCGTAAACAGACTTGACACGCTTGTTGGGCCGTGTCTGTCTCAGTTGGTCGACGTCGATAGGCATGTGTCTATAAGTAGCAAGGCGCCAGCTGGCATACGGATCGCGTACCGCACTGCGATCAGGCCGTCGACGTCATATAAGCGATGAGACCGTGAGCGAAATTTCAATGTCGATCTATCCGCGACTCCCGGCTGGTAAGTAGAACAAAACATGGACGTGATCCGATTCACGTTGACCCTCACAAGTGAACCTGATATGAAGCTTGGTGGTTGACCTTGCCGTTGTCACGGTAATGCTGGTGTTGGAAGGCGGTATGAGGAATCGTGCATCGTCGCGTCCAGGTCTAGCAAGAGCACCGCACCGTGCGAGACAACGTAAACCATCAGTACAGGCTTCGGGCGTCATGGGTGTGAGTGGGCCATCATTGGAAGAGTTGGGGTGGTCGTGAGAGGAAAGGGGCTCCCAGGCAGTATCATCCATTCGGAAAGTGATAATGACGTACTCAGCGCCCACTAGTGCTGGCACTGGCATGAATAACTTACACCGTGACCCGGTCACACTGTCACGTAACACACGCTGATCCTTCCTTCAGCCTGCCCATCGCCCATGTCTTTCCAGCCGGTTTTCACCGAATTCCAACGCGAACTTGACGATCATTACGACAGAAGGGAACGTCTCATAAAGGTAATTACAGCCAGGAAAGGATCGCCAGCCGCTAAGAGCATGCGTGCATAGGCGAGTCGCGATATTACCAATCTGTCGAAGAAAGTCATCTTTCTCTTGCACCGTATCGTGAATGAGGATATGCTGGACGAACAAGCGCAGTCACAGCAAGCATATAAACGCGGTGTCGAAAAGCTCCGTGAGGTTCGTGACATATATGCAGCTACCAGGTCGGATATGCAGGGCGATTCCTTCTGGCATCATCATCAATCAGTCTCCCCTGGTCTACAAGAGTAGATACCCCATCCGTGTGTTTACATACCCCCTCGAATGATGTCCTTCACATTCAGATACATTGAAGCGTTGAGCTTCGCTCATTATCTCGGCCATGGCGTCTTGATTCCCTTTGGCCAAGTACAGACCTACTTGGCAGACGAGAATGGCGTCTCTGTGCGTGAACATCGCCCGCTTGATGCGCGCTCCGTTCTTGATGGATATGTTCCTTGAATAGTACTTTCCATTGCCCATGGAAGATTATCTACTCGGCCTGTCCGACCTCACCGGAGAGCTCATGAGATTTGCTATATCTGGTTTTTCCCGTAAAGAGGGACGCGCTCGAGCAACCCGAGTTTGTAACTTTGTACGAGGCTGCAAGTCGGGCATGTACTTTTCTCCGGCGCTCTGTTGTTGAGCTTACTGGTCGCCAAGATTTTGACAAATTCGTGCCTTTCGTCAAGGGGCTTGGAAGGAAACAGGCACTCGTCAACCAGTCACTAGAAAAAATAGAGAACGGTATCTAACCACCTTCTCTTTCCCCTCGGGCCGTGTTGAAACTGCGATGTAGCTGTGTACGCCATCATTATTCGAACATCCGAGTATGATCTACCGCCCGAGATCATTGACGACATCGTGGCTCGATTAGTGTCCAAGACGTCCAACAAGGACAAACGGGGTATCAGGGACACCGGGAGTGATGATGAACATGAATGTGATTATTGAATGCATCGAATTAAGTGCCAGTGCTTCCAAGCAACCCTACCATAGTATAACTGTATTCCAGTCCCAGTCCCAACCCAGTACATGTTTTCCGGGTGCTGTCCTTTTTGTGCGTCTGACATCAAAGCTTCCCGCCGGGTGAAAAGGACTCATCCTCTAGCTCGAGTTCCCCGCCGTGGCAACGGTGGCACTATGAATAACATACCATCCTCCTCTTCTTCTTCAACTGCCCACGCATGCTCAGCGAGGTCGTGATAACGTATTCGACGCCGCCGAGGTCCCCTGGCATCATTTGATTTTTCCTCTTTTGCTCTGGTAGCAACCTGTTTTTTCCAGGACCTACGAGCACAGGAATTCAGCACGTGGTAAAGTACGATAGACGGGACAAACTCCAGTCTTTTATTCCATTCAATAGTTCTATAGCCTTTCTCTTGCCACTCCGGGCGTCCACTTTTCGCTAGTGCCTGAATGTGTTGCCGTACAAGGTTATCCACGGAAAAGTTGGGAAGAAGAGGAGTTCGCGGGGTTAATCCGCATCGGCAGACAGCGCAGGTGGGTTCATACTTCTGAAGAGGGACTAGTGATTGTGAGGGATGCATTCAGAGTGTGATACATACATTTCGTTCCAGCCATACGTGCCCGCACTCGCCGCAACAGGTATGTCCACATGGATTTGTGATTTGAGCTCCAACACTATGATGTTGAATACGGTAAAACAACCAAAAGTCCATGTATTTGACCTACAGCAAATCACAACAACTTTTGGAACTGTGTGTCAGATGTTTGGATTTTGAAACTCTCAGGAATACACATACATAGGGCAAGTGAGCTCGGTTTCGTATCCTTGCAGGATAATTTGTACATCTCTATCTTCTAGTGATTCTACTTTCCGCTTTCCGTTCCCGTTCACGGTGGATGACCCTGTAATTGCCTAATTAAATGGTTGTAATTAAAAACCAGAGCGTCTACGATATATCCCAAAGGTGTGAGCAGCGTGTAAAGGACCCAGAAAAAAATACAGAATCAGACTAACCTGACCACTATTGGGGGAATTTGTCGTCAAGTTCGATATATTATCTGAGTGAGATACAGTCATTGATGAAGTCCAATGATAGCACTCTTTTGGTTACCCTCCGCTCTATGATTATCTTGTATATGGTTTAGTACTGCATAGGTACACCATGATAAACAGTAAACAAACTGGGCTTCGCGCTTGATGATGACCCGGGGCCTATATAGCTATGATTTGAACCTCCACCGAATCACCGGGGATCTAACGCTCTTACCGTGGCACATTTGGCTGAGTGCGCGGGCTTCCAGAGCATCCACAGCGGCAAGAAACGCGGCGTCCATTTCCTCGACACTACTCGAACTAGCTGACGGGACCGGACTTGTCACGCCGGGTAGCACTGCGTTTCGCAAAATAGGGGAGGATTGAGAGGCGTGTAAGTTGGCCGACGGTGCTTGAAGGCTAGGAATGTTGTCGAAATTGAGCCCTTCAAAGTCGTTGATGGCATTGTACTCATCGTCTGATTCCGCCATCGTTGTGGCCGAGCACAAAGAACCTGGAGAACAGAGCATCGCGAACCATGGCAGACATCACGTGATTCAATAGTAATGACATAAGCAAGGTGGCGATGACCTCGTGCCCAATCTCCTGGTTTGCTCCAGGTTTTATTACACTCCTGTTTTGGTGTCATCTGCCTCGGCGGGTGGGAAATTGCTGGCCGGACAATTGGGTAACAGAGGTAAGAGAATATCAGACAAACTATTCTTACCTCTTGACAAGTCAACGGCTTGGCTTCATCGTGTGACATGGCACGTTGGTCAGTCCGCGGATTATGCCCACGATTCGAGCAGTTATCTCTTTCCTCAGTTAATGGGGTTGTCAAATTTCAAAGGACTACCCGATCATCGGCGCCACTACCGAGTTTTATTTTGTTCCCTGTCAGTTGACCCATCGCCGCCTCTCGTGAAGCACCATCTTTATGGCCCGGCGAATCAGATGACCCGCTGACACGAATGTGTGTAGGAAAGTGCCACTCTTTCCCCTCCCGGTGTCGAAGTACTTGACTACCACTAGCAAGACACTTTATTATCTGTCCAATCGGGAAATCCAAGACAAATGCATTTTTGTCTGGACACTGCCTCGTCCACGGTTAGCAGATATTCTCACATACGAGGGGATAAGCGGGCCTGAGCTGTCAAAACCTGTATCCCGTGAAATGCCTGGAAGCTTGATGATCCTGGTGTAAAGTCTAAATAAGGTACACCACAACTGCCATCTTGCTACCACGTCAGTCCTACCCTTCCCGCTGGGAGGGCTGATTGACGAGAAAAGCACAGTGGGAATTGAGATAAAGGATGCGTGGAAAATCTAATGTCGTCCTCCGTCACAGGCGGAATTCTACCGTGTTTCACGCAAGGGACCTGACCCTGCATGTGTACATTCTCGAGAGGACAAACTCAGTGTCGAGTATTATTAAAAAGTGGATGCAGGTACAACAACGATGTATGCGTATGGCTATGCGCTGTCTACAAGTACAAAGGAAACAACACGTAGTAATAAATGAGTGCGGACCGGGAATGAGCTAAACGCTACACTGACACCCCAATGGCAGATGGGTGGAAACGTGTTTGTGACACGTCTGGACCATTTTGAGAATCCTCCGGGCCAGACTCTCTACCTGACCCCGAGGAAAGAAGTGACCCAATGGCCATGGAGGCCCTAGATCTTGGCGAGTACTCTTCAGAATCGCTACGAGACGAATAAGGGCTTGGTGGAAGATCACGTGATGGTGGATGTGAAGAGCGCGCATCATAATGTGAAGGTGGTGCGGGGGAGCGAGAGTAACGTTGTCGTTTACGCGGAGGTTGTGGCAATTGGGGAGCATCGCGTGGAGAAAGTGTGGACTTGTGGGTATAGTCATGTCCGTTGGACAGCTCCCTCGAGTGGCGCTTGTCTTTTGGGCTGGTAAGACGAGGTGATGATAGAGGACATTGCTGCAAAGAGGCAGAGGAGGGAATCCTGGCATCGGTAGTAGCCAAGTCCAAAAGTGTTCGGTGTAGCGATGCCACAGCGGCGAGACGCTGTTCGCCCCGTTAGCACGGCGCAGAATGTCGAGGAAGGAGAGAACCAACCTGATCCTCGGCACTCTTGGCGTTTAGCATGGCAATAAGCATGTCACGGTCGCCGTCGCCTTTGGATCTGTAGGCGCCAAGAATTTCTCTAAGACTTGGCGGAGGTGCCTGCCATAGAAGATGAGTGGTAATAAAAGGGAGGGGGAGGGGGTTATTGACCTGGTCAAGGACATGCCAGGTGGACATCATGAGCTTTGTGCGGTCGAGGGAGAGATGGGATGAGGAGTGGGAGCAGTCCGCGGGAGGGTAGGAGGGATTCATTGGGACTTGAAGGGAACGCCCTGCATGCGCAGAGTTTTTGTAGGACAGCCAAGTCCAACATTCTATCTTTGAGCAGCCCAAGGCCAGTATAATTAGAATGCCAAGCCAAGGTGAGGCTGAATACCCGAAGAGTCGGTCATCTATATTTGGCATTTTGCGACACGTTACAGATGGGCACCCCACGACCTGCCTCCGCCTCCACAACTGTTGCTGAAACAGCTCGGACGGCGCTCGCCTTGGTCTTCGAGCTCAACCCAGAGTTCACATTGAACGAGGAGAGGGCCCTGTGGGGCGCGGTGGGGGTGGTTTCAGTGCCCTGGGAGCTAATTTAGTGCCTGTTACACAGCGATCTTGGCAGGAAACCCTATTTTTATACGTGGCCAATCGAGGTAATGGCTTCATTTTGGTCCGGATCCTGAGTCGCGCTCTCCGCATTTAGCATGCACGGCCCGTTTGGCCAATCAAATTGCCAAGAAAATCTATTTCTGACTCAGATATCCGCCTTCCATATTTGGTATCCGTAGTCGTTGCCAGTATCATGCACGCTCCCCCACTCTGGGGCCGTCCCTGTTCCGCCATGCAGCACGCCCTCCAGCACACGCCCGCCAAGGGTTTACACGTCCCGCCACTCCCAGCGTATTCCTGGCGCGACCGCTCCGTCCAACCCTCCAAACTCTTTTACTTTACTAGCCACCACGAAGCAGATGCCCTTCTCGCCCAGCTACCCCATGGCCCCGTCGGCTTCGATCTCGAGTGGCGCCCCTCCTTCCGCAAGGGTCAGCCAGAAAACTCCGTCGCTCTTGTCCAGCTTGCCACCGCAGATATCGTCATCCTTCTTCACATCCATCACATGACACGTATGGCCCTTCAGCTCGCACATCTCCTTCTCTGACGCTCCCTCAGAATTCCCGGCTCGGCTAAAAGAGCTTCTCTGCTCCCCCTATTGGGTCAAGGCAGGCGTCAATATTCAGTGTACGTAATCAACCAGAAGATGCGCCGCTCTTGCGCTTCATTTTCACCAGATGACTGCACCAAGTTGTATCGCGATGCGCGTCTGTCTGTTCGCAATTGTGTCGAGCTTTCCTATCTCGCTCGCACTGTTGATAATGCGCGATGGAAGGGAAGCTATACTACTCTGCTCGGCCTGGCCCGACTGGTCGAGACGTATGAACAGGCCAGGCTGTTAAAGGGAAAAGTACAGCGTAGCAACTGGGAAACCAAACTTACAACATCCCAGAAAGAATGTAGGGCGTCTACCTGGCGCTTGTCTTAACCGCATTTTAATCGCTGTCTCCAGATGCGGCAAATGACGCACACGCCGGATATGTGATTTATTCTCGCCTCATCAACATAGCGCAAGCGATGAACCCCGTTCCATCACCGACCTACTACTCCTTCAGCCTCGTCGACGGTCTTCTGTGCGATATCTCGGGCCTTTTCCCATGGAAGGCACACAACCCGGATTACAAACCAGGACCGCCTCCTCCGCCAAAGTCCAACCATCCCGACAAGGATAATCAAAAACACCCGGATGCGGCGCCGGTCGTCATAAGCGATTCACAGCATGGCGTTTGAGAGCCCCTTGGCGTATTTTCCCTTCAGCACCAGCATGGCCTCACCACTGCAATCATTTGGGCAATCCATGGATTACCATGACATGCAGAACTGGAAACTACCGTCAGGCATCGTCTAGCACTGCGTGGGCAATGTCTGATATAGATGGGCGCTCAGTAGCATTCACTGATCGGGCCAGCGGGCTCTTATCATTAACAACAGAGTATTCAATAGTGCAGAGCCTTGTGTAATGTAAGTATACCGTATGTGAAGGGCTCTTACCCTTTCCAGAATCTTAGAATCATGCGCCCGAGACTCGTAGGAAGAGCCATTTGCATTCCCTTCCGCTGAGAAGAGCTGTATGTTATTAATGATGCCCGGTATCCTACACAATGTTCGTACAGTTGGCGTTGGAGGTCTAGCATGTGCCATCATCTGTCCAATCGCCAGCAGAACCTAGAAAAAAAGGCTTATTTCACAAAAAAGGTTGAAGCTCAGTTAGAACTTGCATACCACCTGGGGTGTCGCCCTCCGTCCACCATTTTGCAGTCCAGAGATCCCCGCTGTTTGAAATTTTAGGTAATTAATCATTTATGAATCGATATCACTGACTCATATGTCACTGTATCACCAGCAGTGTATACAACGCCAGATTGCCAAGCCGCCACACCACTGCAGGTGCCTGTGGCGGTCGTCGTTGGAGAAGCAGCACTGCTTATCACCGTCGTCGAAGACGGCGCACCGGCAGGGAAAGAAGTCGTTGTCGTCGTTGTCGTAGTCAACGACGACGATCCCCCACAGGCACTGACTGCAATCGCGTATCAATAAATGACATGCAGCCAATGGACAGCCCTACTTGCGCTCCACCCACTCGATCCCGTACTACTGGGAACAGAGCTGGTCCAGTAAGCTGCCTACATTAGTTCTTAGTGGACAATGGGCTCCACGAGGATGCGATTGCATACCTCCCAGATATAACCTTGATATGATACAGTCTCGCCGGCCGTGTACGCCTGTCCCGACACGTACGCAGCTGGCGAACAGGCCGGATAGGTAAACCCGGTGGCACCCGTACTACTCAAAGCTTGCTTGATCGCAAGGTCGTATCTATCGTTGGCTGTACCCAAAATTAACCTGTGAAACTAACATGCCACCTCTCCGACGTACCGTATGCCTGGGAAGCATCCCAGAGCATGACACCGCCAAATGAAGGAAAACTTTTCCTCATTTGTGTTGCGATGCTGCTCAGGTTCCCGATGGGGACATATCCCGTTCCGGCTGCGGTACTTGAAGCCGGGGCGCCTAGATATATTTTTACCTAGTGAACATTCCAGTCAGTAAATTTGATCCGAGAACAGGGTCTCCATAACATCCGTACATTTGGATTAGGGCTTGTTTGCCGCGCCCATATGTCCCTTGTTGGATGGTTACTACTGTGCAGTACTAACCTCGTGGTTCGGAGTAACTCACCAGACACCAAAGTCCCAATCCTTGGTGGAGAAGTGTCAGTAGGAGTGTCATTGGACGATGCAAGCGTGAACCTACGGAGACGACGTTATAGTTCTGCAAGCCACACACGTTGTTGTCTGACAGTTCAGGTGAGTATGTCTCGAAATCCTCGGATGAACGGATGGGATACTCACAAAATTGGACATAAATAGCGTCGAATCCGACTTGATCGATTACACCACCGAGATTGGCATCCGGGAACGGGCATTGTGGTGCGCCTTGAAGGAGTTGGAGGTGCGTATGAACTCTGAGTCGAGGGGCAGAATACATACCTGTGATGTAATACCTGCCCAACGCGTCAGCTGCCGTCCACAGGTCAAGATCCGGCTTGGCTCACGGCTTACTAGCTCCTGATGCCAGAGAACGAATTTCCGTGACAAACGCCGCGTAACCCGAGGAACCGCCGCCTTCGATATCAAGATCGACACTGCGAACCTTGCTTTAGTGGCGCGTCGCTCGCTGCAAACTCGACCGAAATACCCATCTAGTACTGCGCTGCCAAACGGTCGTGTGTTATTGCTTCCACCTAAAAACAAGTTCCAAACTGGAAGTCAGGTTTTCAAGTCAGTCAGAACCTGCCAAGGTCGCCGAGACCAAGATATTCACTGGTATGTGCAAAGGCCTGAGCCTCTGCGTCGTCGGTAAAACCGACACTTCCACCCGCACCTCCCAGTGAGATGGTAACAATCTTGCCCTTGGACTGACAGTACTCAATATCCGCGGCCAAAGCAGAGCAGTTGGCAAGATCGGTCCCTGGAAAAGTGGCGTTATCTGTCGGATTGCACGTCTAGCTAAACGGTCACTGTAAAGCCACGGATGGGGAAATGCGGTCCGTACGTTTGCAAGATTCAGTACGGGCAATCCGCCCACGCCGAAGAACGTGTACACAAAAGCAACGGGCAAGACATCTATGGCATCATCCTTTCCAACGCCAAGAATGAACATTTTGGCATGAGCCAAAAAAAAAGACGGCATACCTGGCAATAAAACGAAATCGGTTGCTGGTAGTAGGCGGGGTTACTGTTCGCTGCACCATAGGAGTTCTGTCCCCAGTATCTACGTCTTAATCAGAACAGCAGTCAATGATTTGGATCGGTGCTCATCGTACACAGCAACCTGGACCGAACGTGACTAGAAGCTTCTGAATCGTCGCGAAAGACGTACGTTGTCATAATTAGAGTTGGTGAAGGCGAGAACATAGCCCAAGCATAGGCACACGAGCACAGTGATAGCCGTAGTAGAGGTGAGGCGAATTGCCATGCTCCCGGATCGCAAAGGAAAGATCCTGCTGGAGCTCAGTCATGTATCTTATACGTCCGAGAAGGTCAGCCAATGTGCAGGAGGGAGCATCTTCGGAACCAAAACGCGCACCATGTGGGCATACCCTAGCCTCATAGGGTACAGTGCACCATATCGGGGTGCTACCATCCCGGAGCTCGACGTGACTCGGAGGCGCACTTTGTTTGGCTGTCATGAGGTAGCCGGGCCACATTCTGCAGGGTTCGAAGACACAATAGAGGTGGCGTGACACTGTAGCCCGTACGTGGCCTCACATAGGCATGTGACGAGATGACCGCCTGATAAAAGAGAGTCGGCATCTTTGGTTAGTCCCATGTGTTCGGCTGCAGCACGAACTCATCGGGAATGGAACACGGAATACGTCATGTGGGAGATGCTATATCATATAGCGCCCGTGTGCTGGCACGATTGATATCGAGCACTAAACTCTAATCGCACTTATCAAGGCAGGTCCCAAGAGGAAGCATGACTGCACATCCCGCGTGTTAGTAAGGAGATATCTATAGAGGTAGTACAGTGATTGGTGGTTAGAGATAAGGAGGGATTAGGCTGATGATGCTCCCGAGTCCTCGCTCTCACCATCTGCGGAGGCAACACCGGCCGCATTACGCACGGGTTCTGCCTCGAAGTCAGTACGTCGCTGTATATAGGACACTGACGATTCACCAAAGTATGGGTGTGCTTGTGCCTCACGGGCAGTCAAGCGTTCTTGATGATCGTAGCGAAGCAATTTATCAAGAAAGTCGATTGCTTCGTTGGAGTAGTATCGCTGGTTTTCCGATGTTACGAATCTCGACCACGGCTTTCGGGGATACCTGAACGACACGATGGGCGTTGCTCAGTGAGACGGGAAACATCTCACCTGCCCAGGAGTTCATCGTACTGTGGATCGAGGCGAATGTTGTACTTGTCAATGTAAGCATAGAGTTCATCAGTGCCAAGAACCTTGGCGATTTTGACCAGCTGGTCGTAGTTATCATGTCCGTGGAAGAACGGCTCTTTCCTAAATATCTACAGAGAGCGATGAGGAAACACAAATAGATCAAGGAAACGAGGGCGCTCTCACCATCGAAGCAAACATACAACCAAAACTCCACATGTCAAGGCTATAATCATACTCCTGGAAGTCGACCAGAAGCTCTGGGCCCTTGAAGTAGCGGGATGCTACACGAACATTGTATTCCACCTTGGGATGGTAAAACTCGGCCAAACCCCAGTCAATAAGCCGTAGCTATGGCAAATGTCATGGACTGGGCGATAGGGCGAACAGGCAGAAATACCTTGCGTTGGTCATGATCGATCATGACATTATGGGGCTTTACATCGCGATGCATGATTCCGCGCGAATGGCAGAAATCCAAAGCCTAGAGGGCAAGATTGGCGAAAGGAATAAATGAGAGTGAGAGAGATGACCTTGAGAAGTTCGAACATGTAGAATCGAACATCAAAGTCGGTGAACCGTGGATATAGCACTTTGAAGTCGACGTTGTCGACGTACTCCGTGACTAGACTGGGGATTTTGGAGGCAGGGTCGCGGACGACATCCAGGAGGGCTACAATGTTTGGGCCGCCTGCAAGGTTTTGCAGGATCTTGATTTCGCGCTTTATTTTCTTCTTTTTCACGGGTTTGAGGACCTTTATGATGCATTTTTCGTCATGTATGACATTAACACCCTCAAAGACCTGGAGATAAAAAGAGTTAGATCTATGGATGATTGGAGAGAATGGTGTACCTCTGAGTATTTGCCCCGCCCGACTTTGCGCACTATCTCGTAGTGGTCCTGGGAACCCCACTGGACCTGCAGATTGTCTGGTGCGATGGGTGAGTGGGGGCAGAGCGGGCGATTGAAACAAGTTGTTGACCATATTCGTGCCATGCAGGGCCAAACTGTGCGTTGACATCCCGATAGACGCGTGCGACAGATTTTGTTGGGGGCCGTACCATGGAAAGAAGTGGTAGACAGAGACGCAGCTGTCGGCCGCGACAGAGACTTGGCCTTGAGATACAGAAACGGCTGGATGCAACGTGCCGAGTTGAATTTACCCACGCCAGCTCCAACCAAGTACGGACAGGAGAGAACTACTACTTTAGCTAGGCCGCGATGCCCTGCACAACGCCCGCGCAGTGGCCGCCAACGATCCAGTTCGTCACCGCACCCCGGTACCACCACTCGGTGCCAGCGGGAACACAGGCCTTGCTCGCTGGGGGCGCCCGATCACCCAGGCCGCCGAGTCTGGGTGCCAATCCACTCGTCCGCATCAGACGCATATCCGACCCGGGACACCCCGCGTACGGACAGCATGGCCTTTTCGCCCGCAGGAAGATACCGGCGCGGACGCACATCATAGACTATGTGGGCGAGGTGCACTGCGAAGAGCGGCCCGGGTCGGACTACGACGTCTGTCTGTATCGGCCGCAGGAGGGGGCGAGCGTTGGGATCGACGCGAGCGGGATGGGGAACGAGTCGAGGTTCATCAACGACTACCGGGGGGTGCAGGGCAGGGCGAACGCGGAGTTTGTGGAGACGCGGACTGCGGGGGGCGAGTTGCGGATGAGCGTGTGGAGCACGGGCGAGGTGAGGAAGGGGGACGAGATCCTGGTCTCCTACGGCAAGTCGTGGTGGCGAACCCGCGCACCTGTCCATACGTAATCAGACAAGGACAAACACACGTACACACCCTCCTGGTCCTCGACCGTGTCTCTTTGCTCGTCCGCATCCGCCAAATGCTGCCTCGCTTCCCTTCTCGGGGCGTTTCATCTTTCGTCGCCTTCTACGCGTGCGCAACACGGCACTCGACCCGCCGCCTGACATCACACCCGCGACGATCTCCCCTTGCACCCTGCCAACACGTCCCTCCGTCCAGATCCAAGGTCCTTTCGCCTTTCATTTCATACGTCACCCTCACCCGCCTCCTTCCAGCGCGTGTTTCATTCTTCCGCCGCACTCTCTGCCGGCGTCAGAAACCCGTACGACGTTTTAGGCCTCGGCAAAGACGCATCGCCAGCTGAGATCAAAAAAACCTATTTCGCTGTATGCCCCAACTTCTTACTGTCGCCGCATCTCTTTACCCGCCCCTCGATAGCTTGCACGAAAGTACCACCCAGATACAAACCCCGACAAGAGTGCCCAAGCCAAGTTCGTCGAGATACAGGAGGCTTATGATGTATGTTCTCTCTTCTCACTCCGCTGTCCATCTCACACCCCGCCAGATATTGAAGGACGAGAAAAAGCGTGCTGCGTATGACCAGTATGGCGCCGCTTCCCAACAGCCCGGCTTTGATCCGAACGCGTTTGCTCAAAACCCTTTTGGCGGTGCTGGCAGTGGCTTTGCTGGCTTCGGCGACTTTGGCGCCGCATTTGGCGGTGCACAGAGACAGAGCGACTTGTTCTCTCAGCTCTTCGGTGGCGCCTTCGGTGGTCGCCCTCACACCGCTGGTTTCACTCAGACCTCTCGAGGCGCTGATATCGAGACACGTGTCAATGTCACTTTCATGGATGCCTGCAAAGGCACTCTCCGCACTGTCAATATCAACCCCGTCTCCACTTGCTCAACTTGTAGCGGTACCGGCCTAAAACGGGGTGCTAAGCGCGCAACCTGTAGTTCATGTCACGGTACTGGCACGCGGACATTTGTCATAGACAGTGGTTTCCAAATGGCGAGCACCTGCGGAACTTGCCTCGGAACAGGCTCCACTATCCCTCGTGGTAGTCAGTGTGACCCCTGTGGAGGCCAAGGCCACGTCAGAAGCAAGAAGACGGTCAACGTCGACATCCCCCCTGGTGAGCGCCAGAACATTTTCTAGTATTTGTTGGCACTTGCAATGCTCATTCAACCTAGGCGTGGAGGATGGCATGACGATCCGTGTGCCAGGTGCTGGCGACGCTCCACTCGCAGGCAAAGGGAGCCATGGTGACCTCCTGGTTCGTGTTGGAGTTTCCCCCTCAAAGGTCTTCCGAAGACAAGGGGCAAACCTCCATCACGAAGCACGGATACCCATTCATATCGCCCTTCTAGGCGGTCGTGCGCGGGTCCCGACTCTAGACGGTCATGTTGATGTGCGTGTCCCAAGTGGGACGCAGCACGGCGAAGAGATGGTTCTCAGAAACCACGGCGTCCCATCAGTCTTTGGTGGTGACAAAGGGGACCTGTTCGTCTCCTTTACCGTCCAGCTTCCAAGGTGAGAGATTTACGCGCGCTCGCGAGGAACATGTGTAAATGCGGAATTAGGTCATTGACAGCACGACAACGTGAAATCCTGCAGCAATATGCAGATGATGTGGAAGGGCGCGATACCGCACAGCGGAATAGTGCAGCACAGGACAAGGCTGATGTGGGATCAACGGCGTCGCGTTCCAGAAACGCAGAGGATTTCAGCACGGATAATGGTAGGGCTCCTTTCACTTATCCAGCACCGTCCTCCAAGGACGGCTGGTTGTCTCGCGCGTGGAAAAGAATACGAAGACTTACTCGGTTTTGATTTCTGCATGGGTTTAACGTTACGACGTTGATTGCATCACATTGACCACTTCTCAATTGAATTCCCTAGAGGAAGCAGGAAGGACGGAAACGGCGCACGAGAGTGAACTGTCGGGGAACACGGAGGGTGAGACGAGGCAGAAGGCAACCGTCTGAATTCATAGAACTACATTATCACGTACTATCTAGATGGATCGCATCCCGAGTACTAGGTTGCAGGGATTCCGACATGCTCGAAAAGGCAATGTGACCTGTGGACCATAAGGAAAGGTTAGACCGCCGCGGTGCTGCTCATGCCCTTGCTTCGTGTCCACATTCCTTTCTCAACTTAAATCATGTCGAACGGCGATCTCGCATTCTGATTCCTCATCTAGGTGCACGCCAGCTTAATGCGCAACACGGCCTTTTCTCCGCCAGATCTGCTTGAACACATATGTCAACATTCCTTTCCCCTGCCTCTGATGTACGGTGAGGCCTTGGTCATGTGTGACACCAGCCATAAAGAAGCATCACAATGGCTTCTTTACGGCTCGTGTCACACATGACAAAGGCCTCACCGTACATTTACTTTCATCTCTCGCTTGTGCTGCTTGTCGGTCCGTCATGGTCCACTAGGCGAAAAGGACATTTCGTCGGCCGCAGATCGAAGCCACTCCCCTGTCTTCCGTATAAATGCGATGCCGGGATGGCCTCCCCACAGTTCTGAACCGCATCCCCTGACATACCCATGTCCTCCATAGTTTCGCTGCGTTCCAAGCTATGGTCGTCCTCATCGTCCACTCCCAGTGTTCCATCCACAGAGGGATCTATAAACACGACGCCCACCGTTGATTCCATCTCCCTTGTATCTCGTCATGACGTGCCAAAGCTCTCGACGCCGCGTTTGCTCTTCGTACATATTGGGTATGTCGTGTGCTGCTCACTCAGGCCAATTCCAAAAACATTGCCGCAGGGCTGCGATGGCGCTGTTCCTTGCCACTACAGACTCCGTGTGTTCCCTTCTATGATTCTTTGGATCTTGTTTCACATCTACGCAGACCATCGTCTCTACCAGTTTGCCCACGATCGCAAGCGATCTTACAGTATCCCAAAGCCAATACACCTGGGTCGCTGTCGCATATATGCTCACCCAGACTGCATGCCAGCCACTGTATGGCAAAGTATCTGATCTCGTTGGGCGCCAGGTCTGATCTTCTCTCTGAGATGGACAAGAGGTTCTAAATGCGGTTCCAGACCGTTTTATACACGAGCCTCGCCATCTTCGCCCTTGGTTCGTTGCTCTGTGGTGCAGCCAAGGTAATCTAGGATAAGATCTTCGTGGTATCCTCCCTAATCGGATTACCTCAAGTCCATTGTCGGCCTCATATTGGCTCGAGCTCTGGCTGGAATTGGCGGTGGAGGGATTGTCAGTTCGGTGTGGACCATCACTTCCGAAATCGTCGAACCAAAACACAGGGCCAAATGGTCTCAGGCACTCAGTATCACTTGGAGTTGTTCAGCGATCGCAGGTCCTTTACTTGGTGGATTATTCAGCTGTAAGTCGGTGATCATCCTTTTGGGCATTTACCGACGCGCCAGTCCGTCAGCTGGCTCGTCAACGATGATCAGTTGGAGATGGGGTTGTAAGTTACAACAGTTTCACTGCCGTGGATCACGACTCAGTGTAGTTCTCCAAAAGTTTACATGAACTTGCCCGTTTGCACGGT
>JBBPKG010000139.1:34550-50827 GCA_038089115.1 Fistulinella cinereoalba | reverse complement strand
GGGAGGGGGACGGGGCGGGGGCGGGGGCGGGGGCGGGGGCGGGGGCGGGGGCGGGGGCGGGCGGGGCAGTGGGCGGGCGAGGACAAGGGCAAGGGCGAGGGCGATGAGCAGGGCGAGGACGATCATCGAGATGGGACATCGACCGAGACAGCATCGCTTATAACCACATCATCAAAGTCGAACGACTTGCTTTTTCCTATTTCCCATTGATTACATAACCCTTCCATGTCCTCCTCCGACGCCGAGTATGACCAGTACGACCTCTCCGAGTTCACCCCAGACGACTTTGCCGCCGTAGACGCGTCCATCGCACGCACACGCGGCCCCACCCCGGACAGCCCCTTCACCCAGTTTCGTTCCTGGAGAAACTTCCTCGTCGTCACTGACCTCGTCTCGCCCCTGTGGTGAGTCGCTCCCTTCCTCGCCGTATAGTCCTCATATTCCCTAGGTGCGAGCTCCAGTTCGAGTATAGTCTCTATGGCAAGAGCCACAAGCCTCTCTCACAGCGCCCCACCTCCTTCACCTCAAAGGGCGGGAAGCAAATTCATGTCCACCAGCAAGTCGCCCGGTCAGCGGACCGCAGACTCAAACGAGGAAAGGTACCCCCTACTTATTCCTCTTCCACTTTACTCTCACCCATCTGTCCAGTCCATTCACAAGGCCTTGGAAAACGAATTACGTCCCGTCAAGGTCACTGTCCGTGCCGTTTCTCAGGAAGAACGTTTCGCTCTTCGGTCTGTCGTGTCGTGTCGCGTTCGCCCCTATTTCATATCCATTCCCAGGCTGGTCCAACTCATCGACGGCTTCAACGAGCTGACCACAAACGGTATCACGGTCAATATTCCCTCCCCCTTTCTTCTCCGTCGTCTTATTCTCCCTTTAGAGGGAGCTCCCCGTATTCGCGATCACCCACAACCAATTCATCACAGGTGTTATTGTACACGTTCCCCTTTCCCATTGCTTCCGTCTCTGACCCTTCCAAGGACGAGGTATTCCTCTCAGCCGTTCCACAAGCTCCACAGGGCCAATCCATCTTACCTGGATCAACCATTCCCCCCAAATTGACGCAACTATCTCCTGCCGACCCACAAATAACTTCCCCTCAGCAGCATTTGCTAACTGAACTATCTGCCGTAATTACAGATACTACACCCAACGGTCTAGCCCCCACACTACCTTGGACTCCTGAGGATAGGTTCGAATTGCATATCCTCGATTACAAGACACGTCAATCCTCAGACTTGCCTCTGGATCAAGATTCTCTCTCTCCCCGCCTCCAATTGATGTTGTATCACCGCATGCTCTCCTCTCTGCTTCAACCCGAAGCATTCGACTTTAATTTAGTTTGGAGCCGCCTCAATCTCGATCCTCTACGGCCCTTTTCGGATATGTTTTTGCAAGATGTCAGTTGGAACCATCGACGAGCGGGGCCCAAAGACTCCAATGTGCATCTCGACCGTCTGGTTTGGGAGTGGACCTCTACAATTCGACGACAGCGACCCGCCCTCACAGGCGTCAGTCAACAGTTGCAACTCGTCTATCGAGCCTCGGTGTCCACCGCAAAACGACCGGTGAAAGGGAAGCATCCAATCACAGCGACGGCAGACAGAGATGACCCCTTCGAGGCACTTGCCATCCGCGAAGAACTAGACCTCGCTCGCGCCATCGAAGAAAGCCTAGGCGAAATGGGGTATCAACAAGTCCTATCTGTTACTAATCATGTAGCACAGATTATCAAGCGGGCTGGACCCTCTGTCGGTCACCCGTCTGCTCTCTGGGAGGATATTGTCTCTGCATCGAGTTCTGATCAGACCGATCCTGGGTTGGCTTGGGCAATCCAGCAGTCGCTATTGGCCTGTGCACATAAAAGTCGCGATCAGGTGCCAGCACATGAGACAGATGCAATGCATGGTGGGAACGCATGTTTGACAATCAAGCTTGGCCATATTGAAATCGGCCCCGCTTAGACGACACTCGCCCAGAGGAAGCAAAGTCAAATATGCCTGAACCCGACGAGCCTGTGCAAAAACGAGCTACTGCTGAAATATCTCCCATCATTGGGACGAAAAAGTTCACCATGGACGACGAAGAACTTGACAGGCATATCGCTGATGTGCTCCAATGGTGGCTTGGTGTACGACCAGCTAGGGGGGTAGATATCCGCCAAGCGAATCGATGTTTGTGAGTTGTTGTCGTCACTGCCCGGTAGTTCAGTACTTGATGGTGTGTCTAGCACGTGCGAGTATCAGGATTCGTGTGAGTGGAGGGAGCGAAAGGCAAGAGAGGTGGCAGCGCTGGTGCAAATTCGATACGATTAAGGAGAGTGGCGTCGGAGTGCAATTCGTTATCAAGTATCTTATGCTCGAGTCATGGACTGGGTAGACTACCTCCACTTTGACTTTCGTGGGGAACACGTCCTCTTTTCCTTTCTTCGTCTTCGATCCTTCTCTTCGTTCATCATCAGCACTATCGTTATCTCTGTAATATGTTTTTTCGAGAGGTACCAGCTCATCCCCTTGGCAACAGTTCTTCTTGCTCAAGCGCTCACCGATGTTCCTCGCAGGCTTCTCACTGTTGTCTTGAACAAGAATGTGCAGCCAAGCTCTGTACGACATTCGCGCATCGCGACCGCATTTTGGAGGAGTTCAGTATACGGGCTCGTCACATTTCTGAGATTGTGAGCCGCCCGTTCTGGGATGCGTACCTCATTCTGGCCAAAAACTCAATCCATGGCGCCTAGATTGTATATGCTCGTAGCGATGTCAAACCAGCTAGGGTGTGTGTTCCCAACGTCGTTTGCCACTGAACTCATGACGTGTTACATTTCCTAGAGCCATCGCAATCGTCGTAAGCCAATCTCGTCATCCTAGACCACGCTAAGCCCTTTTAGGTGATCACGCTGTCCATGGGACAGTTCGCAATCGAATACGCCGAATATCAAGAACCGAACTTGGATAACCAGTACGTGCGCGACGAGACCGACTTGTCCATGGCGCTCACGAATATTCACCAGTGTCGAAGAGCCCCTTCTCGGGGTTCCATTCACCGGACGTCGGTCGAGACCTCGTGCAAGGTCAAAGCCGGACGACATATTCATCCATCCGACTGACTCGAATTTGGCCCGTGCGGATGCCGCAGCGCTCGAGCTCGGCATCATTGGCGATACTGAGCTGGTAAAAGGAAATAGGGCAGACGGCCGGTCGTGGCAACTCGGCAAAGGCAGGGAGGCTGCGCGACAGGCATTTAGCGTGCCCCATCGTCGCCTAGACTCTGATACCGCTGTCTTTGGTGTTGGTGAGGACGGTGACACGACGCCATAACGGTTGTACTTCTTCCATGATTATCCGTCGATGTAGCACAGGTTGCGAACATGATGGCAATGCAGCTTGCACTAGTCACCAAAATGACCCTTTCCTGGGCAGACTTTGAACTTTCCGAGCATCTGGACCGTCTTCGACTCAGCCAGCACCAGACCGCAGATCTTGCCTTCTATTCATCGAATGGAACACTGCTCCACGCATGGAAGAGTCATTCCCACCACTATGTTCACTGTCATGTTCTTGAACGGTTGTCACGCCCGGGATGGTTTAATCATCAGTACTGATGAATCGAATTGTCCAGTTACTGAGTTGACAGAGAACAGCCCCCCTATCGATCACCTCTTACCTTGTACCGACGGCGGAGGGCCGGGGATCCATAGGTTTAGGGAGCTACAGGCCAGACTCACCCTCGAACCAGCGTGGCTTTGTGAGGATGTTCGTCACAAAGGTGGATCACTCTACCGGACTGCTTTGCACACCCTCTTCAATCAGTGTTGTAATGGATATCTGCTGCCGAGCAGCAACACTGCTCTTTCAAGACGTCGTTTCCGTGTTGTTCGTACTATGGTGAAAGACCTATAACAAGATACGTGTTTGCCTGCCCAGCCATAATATGCTTCAAGCCTGAGACTGTTGCATCAAAACGTTGAGTGTCGCTGACATGTTGTACACCCACTGCCATGTACCTAAACGTGAGCGAAATACGCTGACGCAGTCAGGGTTGTGTGCAGGCCCGAGACACGTGTAGATAATGCAAGACGAACGAAATCAGTGGCGACCCCGACGAGAGCCCCCTCGTCGCTCATAATGCCCACCCCCTCCACCTCTCCGCCCCAAATCATCATTCCGTCCACCACCGCCACCACCATGACCACCGCCGCCAGACCATAGATCCTCCTGTGGTGGCAACGGGCCGCTCTGTCGCGGTGCCACGGGCAGCGGTGAAGTACCCCCCATGCCCATATTCGTACCCACCCCCTGGCCTGTATTCATATGTTCGGTGGCACCCAGGCCAGGAATGAAATCGTCCGAGTTCATCGGGTCATCCGCGCTAAAGGGCGTTGCGCGGTATCCGAACCCATCAGATAGACCGGGTAGACCCGGCCCTGGCCCTTCTCCTGCTCCTACTCCTGGCCCCATTCCGGCCCCA
Organism: Fistulinella cinereoalba; assembly: GCA_038089115.1. Lineage (NCBI taxonomy): Eukaryota > Fungi > Basidiomycota > Agaricomycetes > Boletales > Boletaceae > Fistulinella > Fistulinella cinereoalba. The sequence continues at coordinate 46,357 of JBBPKG010000139.1, read as the reverse complement.
GCCGTTGGTGCTGCATGCAAACCAGGAGTGTCATCATCGTCCCGGCCCCACCACCGCGGACCGGTGCCATTCATCCCGCCCGCGATCCCAAACCCACTCCCAAGCCCGCCCCCACCCGACCCCGTAGCCCCATAACTGAACCCAGGCACCATGACATCCTCGTCCTCCTCCTGCCCACCCACATCCACCACTTCTGGCGGCTTTTCTCCCCCGCCGGCAAACACCGAGCTTGCGTCGCCCGGGCGCTCGCGTGACCAGAACCGTGTCGTATGGTCATTGGACGCACTCACAAGGATATGTCCGATTGGGTGGAACGTGAGCGCCCAGACATTCGAGTCGTGTGCTTGCGAGAGCGTCGCACGCGGGGACAGCGCGGGCTGCAGCGGGGTCGGCTCGGGACCAGCCAGGTCCCAATGAAGGATGGCGCCTTCGGAGCCGCCGGAGACGAGGATCGGGTGAACGGGATGCCAAGTGACGGCTGTAGAGATCAAAGATAAGAGTCGGCAGCACGAATAGGAATGATGAAAAAAATGCACGCACAGCAGACTTCTTTTTTGTGTCCTTTGAGAACGCGAAATTCTTTCATAGCCCGAATGTCGAAGACGCGCACAGTTTGATCCCGGGACGCACTGGCGAGGTTGTTTCCATTTGGGGACCAAGCAAGTGCTTGGATGGTATTTTTATGTTGGTGACTGCGCAGAGTGAGATACCAGAATGCGGGATCAGAGGTGACCTACAGCGTGGAGAGAACCGTGCCCGTGCGAGGATCCCAAAACTTGATCAGATTGTCTTTGCTGCCAGAGGCCAGCAGACCTTTGGATGGATGCCACTCGACACATTTGACATCCCAGCCGTGGCCTTGAAAACCAGGTCGGAACACCCAGCAATCTGACACCATTTGAACTCACGTACCTGTCAAAACGCGCTCTTCTCTGCTCTCCTCGAACGCCCATATTCGAATGGTTGCATCATCGCTCGCTGTTGCAAATCGGCCATCGTTTGGGCTGAAGCTCAACCCACGAATGGCCTCGCGATGTCCCGGCCACGCGTTCAAGTTGTTCATGTTTGGCTGGAAATACTTGATGATCCCACTCTGGTCCGCGGACGCAAGGTAGGCACCTGAATGGGTGAACTGAAAGGCGCGAATGGCGGAATCGTGTGCTTGCAAGATAGTCTCGAAATTGAACGTCAGGCCATTCCAGAGCGTAAACTCGCCGCTTGTCGACCCGGTTAGAATGCGTCGTCCCTCGGGTGTCCACTAGGTACATTAGATATTAGCATGTGCGCAGCGGCGCGAACTCGAAAGGGTTGGGAACGGACCGTCACGACGTTGACTGGGCAACGAATCTTGTTCGTCGAGGTGTGGATGAACTTGGTGCACAGGGACGTCGATGCATTGCCTGGGTAGGCAATTGGAGGAAGAAGCTGATTGACACCGTCATTCGTTTAGCATATACGTTATCGTTCAAATCATAAATCAGCCCTACGTCGACTATGTAGGGTGCTGCGGGTCTGATATAGGGTACATAGGTTGGATTAGGTCGGTGTTTCCGCAGCTAGATCAGCGGTGCTTGAGCAAAGCAGTTGTGGTTATGCAAACTGGGAGTGCACACCAATGTCCATCTGCCCATTCCACCATTGTAATCGACCGTCCTTCGGGGCCTCGTTTTCTTGACAGCTTTCCCATCTGCTAGTTGCCGGGCCGCAGCGAGTTCTTGTTCGAGGACTTTGGCATCGTCTACCGGCGGAGGCTGTGGGCCAGTGATATAACGTTTAGGCGTCCATTCCAGGGATGAATGTAATGGTCGTGGCAACGCGTTGGGCGGAAGGAGGACTGGCACGGCCATGATTCGATACTAATCGTTGTCGCAACAACTTACCGCACAACTCACTCATTATTTGCACATGTGTATCAGCACTCCGAGCCTGAGGGTCGTCATAAGCCCCTAAACCTCTTAGCCCACCCCAGCCATCACAATGAGCTCAAACCAGCAAAGCACTACGGATATCGTGCTACGTTCATCCGATGGGGAGTTATTTTACACTTGGAAGCTATTTTTATCCCTGGCATCCCCTGTGTTCCGCGATCTCTTTACCCTGCCACAATCAGCCCCCTCGAACAATGCCACCCACGATGGACATCCGGTTGTTGATTTAGCGGAGGATAGCACCGTTATAGCTCACATTCTATTGCTGTGCCAACCACCTGGCTGCACTGGCAAACAGTTCAAGGTCAATAGCGTTCAGGAACTGCAAAATGTCCTCGAGGTGACCGCAAAATATGAGATGGAGAATCTCCGTTCTGTGGCAGTCGAGGAACTCAAAAACCCATTGTTTCTCCGAAAAGATCCTCTTGGAATCTATATACTCGCATGCCAGTATGCATTTCCCGAGGCAGCGCAATCAGCTGCCAAACACACCCTGGTTTTGCCAACATTGATGTCCACGTACGTGCCAGGATTGGAGAAAATTACCGGTGGACAGTTATGTCGCCTCATATTGTACCGGGAGGCATGTATGTCAGTTGCATGCTCCCTTGCGCGCGATCATACTTGGATCGTATACTCGGACTTCGCGCCGTTCTTTGGTTGCAATATGGATGAAGACAGGACAGGGTTAGCAACAGTCAGACATCCACCATCTCGCAAGTATCCAAGCGGACGAGTAGAGGAAATGACGGTCCACACATGGTGGCTAGACTACATGAGGAAAGCGGAAGAAGTTTTGCAGAGGTCCCCTCACGGCGATGCAGTCAGGAGTCCAGACCTAGTCGACGAAGCACGGATGGAAATATCCTGTTCAAAGTGTAAAGACTGTGAACGGCTCACAGTTTTGGGCACGTTCCAATCTTTCGTAGATGTTTTTGCCAAGGAGATAGATCGTCGCGTTGCAAAGGTGTGTCCCCTTCAAGTGCACATACCCGGGCCTTGAAAGGGCTAGACACCTTCCTCTAGGTTGAGATCAATGTCGGGTTTTAAACATGTTTTTTGCCTGGGAATATCGCCTGTAATAGTATGCAGTAAAAAGGTGTCCGCCTAAGGGTTCACGCACTCCGAGCCTTGATGAGCTATGCCCAACAGCACATATGCGGCAGCTTATTAGCCGAGAACTTTCTGCTTCAAGGCTGGTACGCATCCACACTCACCGCATTGTAGGCTAGGCGGTACAGGAACGGAGCTGCCGACGCACCACCTAGCAGATGATCAGCCTGTCCTAATTCAGAACACCGTTGAAGCTCAGATCAGTATGATCATCACTGTCTAATATGATTAGGCTAAGCACAGTCAATGAACTTAGGATGGAATCTTGTGATGGTTCAATTGCGTGCGCGGAATTAGTACTTGCTCGGACTGTTCGGACTGTTCGGATATTCGGAAAAATCAATCCCCAGATGCCCTCGAGGTCATTCTGCCCTCATCGGATGATGAACTGTTTTACCTCTGGAAGATATTCCTATCATTCTCAAGCATACCTTGAAACTACCAGCAGTGATGGGATCATACGTACCGGCACTAAAAAGGGTCAATGGTGGACAACTGTGCCGGCTCCTGGGGTACAGTCGGACCGTTGTGATGCTGAGTCACCCACGATCGCAAGTGGGTCAGACGCAGTTAGACATCATTAATATTCATGTCTGGGTGCAGCGACGACGAATATGAGATAGCAAGGACGACGATTGTAAAACTGAGCCATCCGGCAATAATCAAAGATGAGGTGCCATGTGTGTACGTGTGGTGGCTTCGGGAGAGTGCGGAATGTGTTCCATTGATGTCACCCCCGACAGCGCCACAGTCAAAGACAAAACACTACTAGTACTGCCACTTACCAGCACCAGCGTTCACGAAGCAAATTGTGTCCCAAGACTATACTGACATTCACTTGCAAGTAATACTATAAGGTACCATTCAAGAGAGGTACGAGGCGTGAGATAGAGTAGATATATGTAGCGAGGAATCGAGCGGTGAGACTCAGATCAGACCAGAAGCGGGGGCGATGGGCGTCTGGTCCAGATTACAGCTTGGACCCCCAGATGCCACCTCCCATCCTATATACCGTAGTACATGTGTTTTCCTACTGTACATATGATTCTTGTATTTGCATCTGGTCCCCACTCGCGTTGCGGGTGGGGCGCGACATCCACCCGTGGGACTCGATTACTATTCCCGGTTTGCGCGCCTCAACAACCATAAACCCGCAGAGCATCTTTTGTGGATGCCTTGACTCAGGGGGTCGATCATTGTGTCGCTGAGGTGAGTGCTACGTTCCAACTCAAAAAAGCTCCAACGTTTCCACAGGTTGAGATCGAGCTTGAATTCTAAACAGCGTTATTGTCGAAAAGCAAATCCATCAATCTATGTTACTTGTACTAAATGGTAAAAGAGTATCCTAGTCCATCTGTAAAAATACAGTCTCACAGTGTTCAATTGTCTCCATTGACACCTCCAACGAGACCAGCTCGTTTCGTGGTAAACGCTCGTCTGAGAGTGGGTCCACGAGAAGCTTCCTCTGATTTTTTTTGCCACTGGTCAATGAGCCTTCCAACACCCTGATAAGGTTTTTCAGGTGATGGGGCTCGTAGATCCTCCTTGGATGACGTGGCAGCCTTTGTGGGAGGGACAGAAGAGGGCAGGCCGTCGATAGTTCCGTGTGGCGAACTGAGTGACAACAGTTTGCTCGATGAGGCTGTAGGTAGTCCAGAAGGCGGGCCCTGGTTCTTAGACGTATCCATCAGCTTGTCTGTTGATCCAGTGAAGCTAGGCCTTGGACTGATCGGTAGCTGGCGCTTGTCAGCGTCAGCAGCTGCGGGAAGATCATCGGATGCAGAGGCAACCCGGGTAGGGGAGAATTTGGAGGTCATAGGAGAATGTGGGGGCTGTGGCAAAGCTCGCCCTGTGCTTGTCGGCGTCATCCCCGAAGCTACAGCTGTTCTGGGATGCGAAAGAGCGCCAGGAGTGGCAACTCTGCCAATTGCTTCATACCTCTGGACCATGTCTGTAATCGATGGCCGACGAGGCCCACCCACACGAGAGCCATCTTGGGGAATGGAGAGCCCAGATGGCGTCACCGGCGTATCCGCCTTCCCGTCAGAGGCGGATTTCGATATCGGGAACACAAGCAAGGATTGTGGGCGACCTCGAGAGGCAGCAGATGGGGTACCAGATGTCGAGTTCAAAATTGATACTGACATCGGTTTCGCGTGGGGGTTTGGGGAACGCCGATTTGGTGACTTGCTCGGTGATCGCGGCATTTCCACAGACCCCGAATTCGCTGTTTGTAAACGTTGCGGAGACGATGCGTTGAACTTCGTGGTAGAGGGAATGGCAACGGACTGACTCTTGTATGGCCTCGTGGTAGAGTCGCTGAGGGGATCGGCTGATGTGTTTGCCACTGTCTCCTTCCGTCGTTCTCTTGTCTGGACAACACCTCCACCCCACAGATCGACCAAGTCATGCACAGAGCTCTGCCTTCCCTTGCGCCTGCGACCGGATGTTTTCTCGGCCGATTTAGACGTCATAAGCCCGACTGCGTCCTCTGGGGCCTCCTCGTCACTGGAAGACATTCCCCTCTCGCGTGGCGACTCTAATGTCGGTTGTACCCTCCAGTCATCTGAAGAGGAGGACCGTTCAAACGAAGGCCGGGTAGCCAACGCTGTAGGCGAGTCGTGAGTGATGTCCGAGCTGCGCGTTGACGGGGCAAGTGGGAGCCGACCCGGAACGTTTTTGTGGCCCGGAATGGGATTCGTACCTTGCTTACGGTCCTTAGACCGTGAACTCCGCGAGCTTCTCCTGGTCAGGGAAGGGGGTATCGACGACTGTTGACCGGTAATGGCTTCTTGTGGTGATTGTAGATGTACACTATTCTCTTCGATAAACGAAGAACGCTTATGCGTAAACTCACGCAGTACGGGTGTCCCTGGGGGGTTCATGTCGGAGGCTCCACCATCCTTCGCTTGAGAGACCAGGGCGTCCAGGTCCCCTGTCAGCCAGTCCTTGTACTCGCGGGTCTTTTGTGGGGCCAGTAGATTATTGGCTGAATTATCCGTTAAATCAAGCAGATCTTGGGACCCTGGAGGCTTGGATGATGGAGTCGCGTGTTTGGCGGACACCGATGCTCGTGATGGCGGACGGCTGCTTGGACGCTTCACTGACGAGACGCCTTCACCAGTCTCCAGACCCTTCAATGGCTTACGAGTCTCCTCTGTTTTGCGTGCCGGTGTCCCCGTATATTGCTGGGAGCGTGCACCACTTTGACTCATGGTCAAGCTCGCGGCTGGACGCTGAGATTGTGAATGGTAGGGTGCGGAAGAAGATGAAGGGACAGAAGGGACAGAAGGAGACAAATCGATGATATCCTGACCCCTCAAATTAGGGTCCGGCTGACCAGTATAACGAATGGACTTCTGTGAGTAAGGTATTGTTGCATCCAACTCTTCCAGAGACGGAAATCGCATTTCTGCGGGGAAATTACCCATCGGTGGGATGGTCGAGGAGACCGAGCTTGGCATAGCGGAACCAGCTTTCCAAGATGAGCTTGCTTGTGGGAGCGATGGACGAGGCGATGGCGATGGCTTCACACTAGGACTGACTGCAATAGGCTTGGGCTTTGCTGCTGTCGATGAGGGGTTAACTGGGCGGTTGTAGGCATTCACCGCTGCCAACCCAGTCCTCAATTTGCGTGCTTCGCCTAAAGTTGGGGCTGCGGGTACGGAGGGCGTCAGGCCAAGACCCTCAAAGGCATCCTTTCCTTTGGTCATTCCGAGCTTGGTAGTCCGAGACCCCTCGAGAGACGGTGCAACCTTCGATGGTACCTGCTTTTCAGTAGCAGCAGAAGGGGTGCTAGAATCCGCCTGGTTACTGTCGTATGCACTCCATAGACTCTGTGCAAAGTCGTCCCCAAAGGTGGCGCCGAGTGACCGCGAGTTACCACTGGACACCTTTAAGGTAGATGGCTGAACATTCCAGGGAGCATCCATTTCATCTCGCCCACCATTCTTTGGCTTCCATGCTGACATCGCAGCGCTACTAGAGGTGGGACCCTTCGCATCTTCGGCGCTCGGTGCACTACCCTTCATAACTTTCCAAGCATTATCTTCCTCCGCGGCGAAGTGATCACCTAACAAATCATCCATTGGGGGCTTTGGCTGTATCTTGTCCGAAATAGGGGGTTTCAATACTTCTGATGCATCCTGTGTTTGAGATGAAGACGGACGACCGCGCCGCATTGGGGCAATGGCTTCTAACACTTTTTCCCTGGCTTGAACTCCAGTGTTTTTGGCTGGTGAAGGTCGCCGCGAGGAAGCAGACGACGATGGACAGTACGATACTACATTGTCAAGCTGCGTGGAAGATGATGGATGAAGGGCTCGTGGTGAGAGGGGCTGTTGTGGCGGGATATGATAGGCGAAGCGCGATTTGGTACCACGCATGCGATGAACATGAGCAAGAAGCTCAAACACGGACGGACGTTGGGTGCCATGCTCACGGAGCATCGATACTACACGCACAGGAATCAGACAAGGCGAGGAAGACAATAGAGGGACATACCGATCAGACCATTCAGTTGTTGAGAGTACACGGGATACGGCGGAATCCGATATTGTACATTCAAGATGGCCAAAGGGCCATGCTCCTCGAATGGAGTTGTATAATAGCAGAGTTTGTACAGCAGGACCCCCAAAGCCCAAACATCCGACTTTTCATCTATAGGACGCCGCAAGTAAGGATCGATCATTTCAGGAGGCCTATACTGAAGAGTTGTGTGGCGATTTAAATCAACTTCGAGAGCCCTAATCTCGTGTGTTGTAGATGGAGGCCGGAGTGCAACTGGCGTTGCGGATCCAAAATCGCACAATTTGAAGGACGTGCCAGAGGATTGGAGGATATTTTCAACCTTGAGGTCGCGATGTAATAAGGCCGGTCTCAGATTATGCATGGCTGCAACTCCTTCAAGGACATCGACAAAGATTTGCAGAATCTCTGCCTCCGTGAGACGTTCCCTGAGACGTCTATTCATCATATCGATGATGCCTCCACCTATGTTTCATTAGAAGAAGATCTCACAGAAAGGCAGGGCACTGAATACCTGGACAAAACTCCATGAGGATGAAAACTTCATATTGGCCATTGGACATGCGGTGCCATGCGGCGTCGATGAGGTGAACGATGTTAGGATGGCCTTTCAGGATCCTCTGATATCATGATGTGAAGCGATAGGGCGCGGCTAAAAATCATACTGCGCACCATGATGTCGACTTCTTTCTTGACTTCGGTGAGTAGCGCCTCGTTCGGGACGGCAATGCGTTTGAGTACATGATGTGTCGTGTTGTACACGGGCGCAGCGGTCCTCACGAGATAAACATAAGAGAATCCACCTGGAATTATTCAGACTATGGACTAAAGGGGCGAGACTGGCGAGAACCTTGGCTAAGATACCTCTCTACTTGCACAGTGTACTTGTTCACCGATATTGTCTGGCCAGGATACAAAGTACCCTTGTGTTCAGCGGGATATGCCTGCTGCTGCATGATAGTGGGGGGCGACAGGCCGGAGACTTGGCTCTCGAGGCCAACACGCGCAGCTCCGAGATTGTACGGGCGAACCAAAGTGAAGAGAAGGACGTCACGTGCGTCAAATTACGTATCACGTGGCTAGATTGGTCGTCGGGAGATGCGACGGGGGCCGAAGTTCTAAATCTGTTGAGTGCTTAATACTTATCGCCATCCATTCTCCCAAGCTGACCATATATATTGTACGCGCGCATGGCTGATACTTCGAAGCTGCCCAGAATGCAATCTGGTCCAGTCCCCTTCTCCCGCCCTACCACCCCCAAGTCCCATCCCCTCAAGATCGGATGGTATGGCCTTGGAGCTATGGGGTATCTCATGGCACGCAACATTGCCACGTCTCGCCAGTCTCGATCAAGCGCTAGCACCCTTCTGTTGTACAACCGCACCTTGTCCAAAGCACAGAAACTTGTCACTGAAGTTGGCTCATCGATTGCTCAAGTCGCATCTAGCCCTGCCCAGCTGGCTGCCGAATGTGATATTGTCTTCACCAATCTTGCCAACGACGCGGCCGTACAAAGCGTGTACAACGAGTTTGTGAAGGCGCTTTCGGTATCCTCGTTCTTTGATTCCCAGAGAAGGAGGCCTGAGGCATCTCCCGATCACAGGAGACACAACCCACTAGAGCAAAGATTTTTGTCGATACCAGTACTGTGGGTCTCTCGTAGATTTCACGTTCAGCTACTGAGACTCAGAAGATTTACCCCGCACTTGCTGGCAAATATCCTGATTTGTGGCAGCACAATAAATGCTGACGAGAATTCTAGTGGAAATCGACAAGCTCATATCTAGCATTGCGCATTGCAGATTTGTGGCATCCCCGGTGTTTGGACCTCCGACGGCTGCGCATGATGGCCAACTGATCCTCGTCATGAGTGGTGACTACCGATCCAAGAAGGAGGTGGCGCACCTCACGGTCCCTGGAGTGGGGAAGAAGGTCATTGACCTCGGCGGTAATATCGAGAAAGGTAGACCACCGCAGCCCGAGTGCCTCACAGCGCTGAGTTTTAAAATCACCCTTCAGCCCCTACCCTTAAGCTGATTGGGAATGGTATGATCATGAGCGCCAATGAATTGCTTGCCGAGTCACTCACTCTGGGTGAAAAATCTGGAATTGGTGCTCATACTGTGTATGACCTCGTCAAAGGTATGGCCAAGGAAGGTTTGAATACCATATCTGACAAAGAGATACAGATATACTGCCTGCTCCGATGTAGGGGATTAATTCATTGGGATTTTGGTCGCCTTATTCAAGAAAAACATTAGCATGCTCAGGTACGGTGACCGGATGGTGAACGATCGTTTCGACGGCTCCGACGGTTTTGCCATTGACGGAGGAATTAAGGACTCGATGTTAGTAGCGGCCATCCACCGTCGTGCCTTGTGCTGATGCCCTTGATCAGGCACATTCGTCGTCTCACCGCAGAACTGAACTGTCCCATGCCCATGGTGGACATTGCTCACCAACGGATGGTCACTGCAAGGTCTATCCATCAAGAGCAGAAATTAGCGGGTACCCAAAAATGGGATGTTATTGACTGGAGTGCTTTGATTGCGAGTAGTCGCATAGCTGCGGGCATGAGCCCGTTCGAAGGCAACAAGGTCAGATGGTTCTGTATAAGGCCACATTTTATCATTGACACACAACTTGGGACCAGAGTACACATGTTATTCCAGACGACTAAGTACCAGTTGTATCTACCCAAGTTCTCACAGAATACCATTGAAGGAGTATCAATTACACATTTTATGTTCAAAGTGTACATGATTTGCATTATACTACAAGCCGATGATTAGGTACACTAGGGTTAGGGTTAGGGCAGTGTAGGAACAAAAAAGACGGCCTGCCCAGCCAGAGTGGCCGTGGCAGGACAGGAAAATATTAAGACAGTGCATGAGCCGAAGCGCATACAAGCCACAGTTGCCCTCTGTATGGACAGGGTCGCCGTGCTATGGAAGGCCCCTACAGCCCGCACACCCAGTGACATGAAAGAGCATGCGCCATCAAGGTAAGTATGAAGAAAAGTCTTGTTTGCCCCCCAGTTATATACCTGCCCAGCGCACGCACGGACCATCTACCTCGCTTCCGATTTGGGATATGCTCCCCTCGCACCGCAAGCGCAACTTCCTTTGTTGACGATCTCAAAAGTCAGAGTGCTCTTCGGTACTCTATGAACGCTTCCAGGTTGTCGCGCACTTCTTCTCCTCGCAACTTCAAATCTCGTTCCTTCCGACGGTCAATAGCCTTTACTACCTTCCGCACCCCGTCAACACTCTCCACCAGCCGATCAAGAAAGTTGTGGTTCCTAAAGTTGATGTCGTACGGGAGTCCTTCCTCCGAGTAAATGTCTATCAAAGCAGAGACTGCTTGTAGGAGTGGTTCGGTTTTTTTGACGGGGGGCGCCGTGACAGTCGGCAACATCGACAAAAGATAGTTGGATATGACCTATCGACAACGTAAACTGGACTCTTGACCAGATACCAATCGCACGACGTACTCGATTCGCTTCTATGGAATCGGGGTGCTGTGCCAGGCATTCTAGCGTGCCAATGCATTTCACCTGCACTTGTACGTCCGGACTCGAGTCGCAAACACTCATCAACATCTGAACTTGCTCATCAATTGGGGCCTGTCTAGTTGATGAGGATAGCGGGATGCATCGTCCTGGATCTCACCAGTTTGCCTTTCCAAATGTTCCCAATGCCCCATAAGACACCGACGACAGTTTCCCAGATCTCTCGTTTGCGTTCCTGCCCTGGAGCAACGTCAAGACCGACTTTGGAAAGTGCCGCCCAGATCTCGGACCAGACACTATGGCCAACACTCTCATCCGCGGCCAGTTGCGCGTCCGGGAAAGCGGAGAGCGAAAGAAATATATTGTTAAGGCATTCAAAGGCGCTCACGTGGATGGCACCGAGTGCGGAAGTTGTGGGAGGATGTATGGATGGACCAGATGGTGGCGAAAAGGAAAGGGATGTTGGTTGAACTAAAGCTAAAAGAGGCTGCACCAGCCCAGGGAGGAGAGTGGTCGGGGATCGCATTATCCCTTCAGATAGACGCGTGTTTGCATCTTCCGGCGTATCCTCCGCCATATCATTGTCCATCTCTACGTCCTCGTCTAAACGGCTACTGAACAATGGAAGATGGACTGAGAATGTTACATACCTTCCTCGTCTACTTCATCATCTCTACTGGCCATCATGTTCAACGCGGGATCCGGTAGTGTCGCACACGCTCCAGTCA
>JBBPKG010000139.1:0-34453 GCA_038089115.1 Fistulinella cinereoalba | reverse complement strand
CAAAATCTCCAGCGCAAGCTGGATTGTCCTAAGTTTGTTTTCTAACCGCTCGAGACTAAGCTCGGTTTGTGACTTGTGGTCCGAATTTGGTGTGTTTTTCAGAGATAATTTTTCCATGGACGGCGGTTCGTTTGCCTTTGGGTAACATTAAAAAACGATTCAAATTTTCGCACTACAACTGACCTGTAGGCCTACAAGCTCTTGAACCTGTTGCGCCACTTGATCCAAGGAGACAGATGAAATGATTGGTCGCAAGACAGGAAGAAGAAGATCATTATTGACATCGACCGTAGAGGCGGCACTAGGCGGCGGTAATGGTGACAGGTTTCCCATAATACCTAGCCCTCAAATTTAATGACGGTCACCCAAATCTCAACACGGAGAACATACCGCAACATAGAACCTTAAGTGTCTCGGATCGATCTCTGGAAATGTCCTTTGATTTCCCTTTAGGATCGTATTCGTGCAACCGCACGATATCCAACAAACATGAACTATAGGCAGCATTAAATCGAACTTCGTCTATTGCCGTCTGATTGTCGTCCGTGAGCACATACAGACTTTGCGCTACCCAACCTAGTTGATTAATGTGAAGGCAGATGCCGGGAAAAATTACCTGCTGCAATCACCGTGGAGATGGGCAACTTGTCCCGAGAGGACAAGAAGGACATTAGGAATGGAATGAGATTTATCTGATTGATCGCATTGAGGGCCTTGTTCGAAGTCTCGCTGATTACCCTAAGAGAAGGATGATGTACAGGAATAATGAAAGGACCCACGACAAACACCACAAAATCGTGATGACATTGTCCGCGAACTCGTACACGACCTTTCTCGCATTTTCAGGTGCATTTCTTGGGGACTCGAGAAGTTGAGCAAGTACTGCGGATATCTAGGGCAAGTAGGTAATAAGACGGATGCCTGAATCCATGTTCATACCTTGGGTACGAACGTCCTCAGTGGGGCAAGGATATTTTTATTATACATTTCCGCACAAATGTCATACCCTCCATCAATACAAAGATTTCTAGAGAACGGGGGAGTGAGATATCGCACGAAAGATTCTAATCTAACGGACCGTAGAGAGCCAGCAGCCTCAACCCACACTTCCTCCTCGCTATCTGATAGTCGCGTGATCAAGGCACCCACTACGTTTTTGCCCTGCAGCAACCTCCGTGTGGACGGATCGTTTTGTATGAGGTTGGATACCGCGACACAGGCCCATTTTCGTTCAGATGCGTCAGGACTCTCCATCTGCGCCGCGTTACTTGATGAGAGATGGAGTTTCTGGGGTGCGGGTCACATACCTTTTGAATGATCGGGAAGATGGCTTCTTTTTTTGTGGATGCGGACTCGGCAGACGCGAGGCCCTTAGGTAAATGGGAGTCTGGGACTCTCATTGGATTGTGCCTGCGCATTGCCCGTTTCTTTTGAGACTTGCCCATAACCGTAGATATGATATCGAAGCTTGGATCATGAAATTTCGCTCGGCCAAGCCTGTGCTGAGACGTTGTGTGGCGGTGACGCTATGATCCCGCCCGGGCCGCAGCCTCCTAGTACTGACTCGCCGAGCCCCTTTATGCAAACACAACACTAGTGCTGTGCTGTGCTGTGAAACGATATACATAATACGACAGTCGATATACCGCATGCGAGGATACAGGATGTACTCGCAACTTTCATGACTTGAATGGACACGGATGGCAGGTCCAATATATCCTCGTCCTCTCCTCCAGGTGACCGGTAACTGCTCGATAACGTAGCATGGGCAACTTCATGTCCTGATATTCTTCTACCGTGCTTGAAATGTCATCCGACGAATCAATGGTGATTGAAACGTTGACCGCCCACTCCGAGGTATCCAACGTGCAGACCAGCGCGTTGGTGCAGGCAGAATAGCTAGGTTCCACAGAGAGGGAAATGAATGCCACCGGGCGAGCTGCGAGATGCTTGAATAGACAGAATTCGCGATGACGTATCTAATAAGTCGAGCGATGCTTCCTTTCTTTTGGATCATCTAGTGGGTTGGATCTGTTGACACCAATGCAGTCATGCGGGAGATCACCAGTACTGTTGATATAGAGATCCTTCAAGGAGGCGGCGTGATCAATGCGAAACGTACTCACTAAAACGGATGGTCACGAGACTACAGGTGAATACCTTTGGAGGACTTTAGTGGTAGGCCGAACGGCGTGACTCGAACGGGAAGAAAAGTGCACCAGACAGCTCCAAGTACCAGTTAAACATGATCCTGTACTAATGAGGGATTGCATAGCGACTGTTGCGCGTCACGGCATCGCGAAGACACAAATGAATGTCCGGAGTTCTCGAGGGACCGAGTCAGGGCCGGTGGCACAGGTGTCCGAAACTCTCTCGCAGGATGACGTGCCGCATATTCAGGCCGGTCTCTGACTCAATGGGCGTTGCATTGTACCCGTGGCCTGATCCTGAGTGCCTGGTCTCAGGCTGTCAAGTACGGACGTGAACGTATATTGGCATAAATGGAGCTGCTGTGAACGGCTCACAGGTACTGTAATCAATATCCATGTCAGAACAAGAACATGGGCAGGCATCAAGGTGGTGTTCAAATGTCAAGGACCGGGAGTTGTACGACTTCATGATGCACGTAGTAGTAGCGGCGAATTCGAAACAGATTCGGGCTCCGACAACCTTCCTCTGCCTTGGGGTTTCGGTATCTGTATTTCCACCTGCCAGTGTGAGTTTTCCTCACAGCCAGTTATTAATGGCGACTACAGCCTGACTCACGAATATGATCCATGTAGGTAGCCGCAGCGTCTTTGCCACGTGCAAGATCGAAAGGCGAAAGTCGAAAGCGACTTGAACACACATGCTCGAAAGCCAGAAAGGCATAGCCAATAATTGTGTACTCCTAATGGCGGTACACTAGATGCGATGCAATACCCAGGAAACCGGAATAGACTTGAACCACTAATTTAACGTCACGACTCAGGGTAGACTCCAAGTCTGGGAACGGATAGGGCTACAAATAACAGGTCAGGGTCACAGGTCCCACCAACGTGCCTAATAGGACTCCCTGTGGATGTGACCCTCGGCGCTGACTGATTCACTGTTCGATTGGCAGGGTTCCCTTTACACTGGTTGCCTCAAAGAATATATTCTTGGACCTTGAGAGTCCGCATGTATCCCCGATGTCCGTCACGCCGGACTGCGAGCGACGCCGTATATTCTAGGGGACCAAGAAACTCTTCACTGCTGGCAGTGCGGTTCGACAGCTAAACTGTACTTTTCGGAATTTCCAATGGGCCTGGCGACCCTATCGGCAAGGGCTCGCCGTCCACAGCCTCGACCGCAGCTCGGCCGAAAAGCATCATTAGCACTGATAGCGCCGACGTCTAAGCTACAAGTGATCACCAGTACTTGGAGTCCACAAGAAAATAGTGAGATGTGTATGATACGGTACTTCTACATGCGTGTAGTAAGAGAAAACAGTCCGCGACATTTCCCTCAGCCTACAACAAGTCAAGGATGATATCGAGGGAGTACGCCATCCCGGTTGGCAGACTCCTGTACGGAGGCGTGCGAAGAGGGCGGAAAGACCGACGACGCCGTCGTGCAAGAAGAGGAATCGGTGAGAGAAGGTGAATCAAAGATACTGGAAGAAGCCCTGTCCCAATCCTGGAATAGATCATCTTCGCCATCTAATGACGGCGCAGAAGGCTCTAAACCAAGGTCATCGTCCAAAGGAGGGGCACTAGGGGAAATGCCCAGCAGATGCTCTGGCGGTCCAAGGAGAGGAGGGTCTAGGATATCGGGGTCACCCAGGTAGCGCAAAGGCAGTTCATGATGAGATGGAGGCGGGGGGAATGCAGGGGGTAACTCGAGATGGTTAGGCAACTGACCCACATCAACGCCAAGGTCCTCCAAATCGTCCTCCACCTCGTGCCAGTGTGGGGCAGACACCGATTGTGACGTGGTTGCAGCGCCAAGCCGTATCGGAGAACTTGCCAGCCCACGGAGATGAGCCAGTTGGGCCTTGTCGTCCGTGGCGACATGGCCGTCGCGTGGGGGAACGTAGGGTGGTTCGTCTTCTATAAACGGATCACCGCATGGGAGATGGACTGACGGAGACGTCGAATTTGAGAGAGGGAGATCGGAGACAGATGGATGTGGAAATGAGGTGCTGTATGTAGGCGGCGATGCAGACCGCGGGGGGACAGCGGGGGAGTCGGTTACGTGAGGATTGAGCGACTCGGGTTGAGATCTGGGGGACTCGGGCTTCTCAGACACAAACGAAGCACGACGACACGGGACGGAGGGTGCGACGACGGGGGCCTGTTTCTTTCTCCGCCGGCGCGCTGATTGGCGGATGGTGGACCTCCATCGCGCACTGGCCTTGGCCCATAGCCGCATCTTCCCGCGCGAGTCCTTTTCGCGTGCGGTGGCCAGCTCGTCATCATTGAGGCGCTGGCCCAGCTTGCGCTCTATGTCCTTTGTCTTCTTCTTGCGCTTTCTCCAAAAGACGCAGCCGAGCATGAAGAAGCAGATGATGCCTGCGAGGACGATGGCGAGGGCGAGGATGGTGTTCGAGTCCGAGTTGCCCTTGTTGTTTCTCGCGCTGTCCCAGCCGGCGGGGAGGACGGAAGTGTCGAACTCGGAGGTGGTGAGGCTGGAGGTGGGCATCGCGGTTTGGGAGGCGGAGTGGGAGGTTGAGCTGGAGCAGCACTGGGAGGGCACGGCTGAGGTGGGCGGGGCGGGGGAGCGATAACCACTCACGGTTGAGCCGTACAAAGTCCACAGGTCGGTTTTGCGCCAGATATTGTCGGGGCCCTGGACATATCTGTCCGCGACGGGCTCGCGGCGGGTGTAGTGGCGGGAGATCGCGGTGGGGGAGGGGGCCTGGCGGGGCTGCCTGGAGGGACGGGGGTGGTGGTGGGAGTCGATGAAGGGGCAGAGGAAGGGGGGCGGGGTCGGGGTCGGGAGGGGTCCGCCTGCGACGACGGGGGAGGTGGCGATGAGGGCGAGGGCGGAGAGAATGGCGGGAGAGGGCGCGAGGGGACGGCGAGTGTGGGGGTGGGGATTTCTGGCGACAGCGATGTGGTTATTGCCACATTGGCCATGTTTTGGCTTGGCCATGATGCGGGACAGAAGACGTGCCAAGAGAGTCTTGCGCACACGGCGTGGCTTGGGCTGGATCTGGGCCGAGAACGGTGGCAGCGCCGATGACGGTGCCAGTGACAGCTGTCGTTCCTCGTCGTCGTCGGCGTCGGCGTCGATCCCGCGTGTGGTCGCTATGCTCGCCGTCGTCGGGGGAGGAAAAGCACTCGAGGACGTGGGCGCGAACTGCAATGGCAGAGCTTAAGTAATATTCCTCTTCCGCACGCCCTAAAATAGCCCGATAGACCGATTTGGCCGCTCTCAGACGTCAATCTGCAGCAGCCGATTCAGACGTCGTCCCCGCTCCTCGTTCCGCCGCCGCACCCGCTCCTGCAGGCCCCTCTCCTCCTCCCTGCTCCGCCGCTGCACGATCGCCTCCTCCGACCCCGCCTCGTACACCAGCTTGTACGTCCCTCGCTCTATTCGGATCCTCATCTCGCCCCATGTCGCTCCACAGTCCTCGCCCGCCACCGTCCTATTTTGGACAAGATCAGATGAGCTAACCAACCATGCTACCAACACTCACTTTCGTAAAAATAGCGCACCCCCCTCCCTCTGCCCCGGCACCCACTCCGTGGGCTGCCGTAGCACGTACGACTCCATATATTCCCGCCACCGTCCGGTCGTGCTCCGGTCCACCTCGCTACTCGGGTCGCTCCCATCCAGAAGCTGGATGCTCATCTTCTTCGTATCAGGGTCCTGCGCTTCGTTGTGAGCAACGTGTGTCATATCCAGCCGGCACCATGCTGCTAACCCGTTCTATCCGATATAAATGTTCATCCGATCCCACGTGACGTTCTGCTTCTCGCCGGTACCGGATCATGTCTTGTGTTGTCAGCTTGTCCACCTTGCGCGCCTCTTGCAGCATCGTCCATAACTCCTGCGACTTGTTGTCCGATAATACGCTTTGCACCTATCACAATCAACTCAGCGTCGTGCCTCGAACGCCTTCATTGTCCCTGACCTGCTTGATAAATGCAGCAATCAGTCTGTCCAATGTGAACAGGAGGTACGCCTGCGTTCTATATTAGCGTCAGGTAATGGCGCGAACGCGGCCACCCACCTGATTCCCAAAAAACCACCGCATATGTTCCTCGAATAAACCCACCTCGAGCTCGCCGTCAAACAGCTTCTCACAGGCGTCCATAAAATACATGTACACCAGGGACGGCGTGCTGTCTGGCCGTTGTTCTCCCAGTGCTTTCATCGCCTGTCTTAGCACGGCGCCCGGCCCATTAGGATCGTCTAATCCGAGCTCGACGGCGATTGGATTGCTATCCATGGGGTTCAGGTTCTCTGCCACATGTTGCGCACCCTCGTTCTTGCAGGTGACGAGCCGAGAATAGATCAACTGCGACACGTGAACAAACAGACAAACAGTCTAGAAGGCTAACAACTCGCCTGAAGTAAACATAACAACGTATAAATTGTCGTGTTGGCGAAAAAGGGTTTCCGCTGAGGCGCATCTTTGAAATTAGTATATACATGAGCACTGTGAATCCAAATATCGTTCGGCATGTTTTCGTGAACAATTTCCGTGCCTCGTGGATTCCCAGTGCCATGAGAACGCGGCAATGTGGGCGTCAGAGATGCCGCCTCGCTGCTATCGTGGCCGGGCGACCGTTCTTGATGGCCTGATTTGAATAATGATCTTCTAATTTCCCCGGTGGTCATAGTACCCGATCTACTCCCGTTCCGCGAGGTGTTCACAGCATCGTGGTCCATGACATCGTCCTGTAAGAGATCGGAAGGATCGCAGGCATCATCGAATTCGTGCGCGGGGAACATGTACAGCAAGGGTACGAAGTGACGGAGAAAGCCCTCGATCGCGCGTCGTTCCAGAGGGCTGTATTGCGCCTGAGAATGATCTAAAAAAGAGTAGACCAAACGGAGCAAATCGTGCAGGACGGGCGCCTGCAGAAATTCAAACTCGAGCTGATAGCCGACTGAGCCCGCCGCAAAGGACGGCCGACGTCGTTGTGCCAGCTTCTGTTCTTGAGCTTCCTTGATGCTCTCGATGTGCTGCACAAAATATTTTGCCGTGATCTGCTTCTTATCGTTTTGCTTGAACTGGTTGCCTTGATGATCGAGAGACTTGTAAAAGTTTTTGCCGTCTACGTCGCGCCAGGTCTTGTTCCACTCGCGTTGTATGCGACGCCACTCCTCGTCCTTGGCCTTTAAGCGGGAAAGCACGACTGGGATGGCGACGCTAGGGCAATCCTGGATGGCTTGGATGATTTCCGTACTGGCGTCGCGCCCATAAACTTTTTTCAGTGTGCGGTGGTAGATGCTCCTGCTGGACCCGCCGAAATCGGGTTTAAGGCGGAAGTTTGAACGCTCCTGGTTGGTCATTTCGTCGATGCGCGTGTTGAGAGGTTCAAATAGTGCGATGGTGCGGGAGAGCGCTTCGAGCTGTACGTGATATTCGTGTCGCTCTTCTTCGCTCTTGTGAAGCGCTTCTTCAAACGAGTTTTTCTTATGGGAGATGAAGCCGGCCTCTTCTGAAGCCCAGGTTGGATGGGACACCCAGGTATCGTTCAAGACGGAACGGCACAGTTCGTCGCGGCTGGAACAGGCGAGATTGACCTCCTATATGCGGCGTGAAAACGAGTGCAGAAGGATATCAAGGCGACTGACGCTGTCCGGGAGCTTGCGATAACTGGGACCCTCACCTTCGTCCGCTGGGAGAGCGGGCAATGGCTCTGGAGGGCCTGTGCGGATGCTGCCTGGAGGACCGTGTTCGACGCTGGGGTGGAATTCGTCCATGTGGAGGACATCCTTGAACTGAGCGAGGAGGTCGCCGTCGCCCAAGAACGTCTGGGACAGGTCCACGAGGGTCTTTGCGTCGATGATGTCCTTGGAGTAGAGGGTCAGTAGCTTCAGGAACTCGTCGTACGTGTCCTTGGTCTCTAATGTTCGCTTGGCGCGCTCAAAGAACAAGAGCTCGTCGGGTGGGGTCTGTATGGCGGTGTGAGGTACGTTGATGACGGGGGGGAGCATGCCGATGTGGGGGAGCGGAGGGGGCGGCATGACGTGTGGCTGTGGGAGTGGGGTGGAGTGGGGCGGGGACGGAGGGAGGGCATAAGAGGGATAATGGGGGGAGTCGGGCTCTCCGGGTTTGTGAGCATGTTTTGGCTTCTTGGCCTGGGTGAGAGGTGAGATGGGAAGCAGGAGGTGGCGGGGGCACGGACACGACTGACTATGGGGCGGGACGGAGGGACGGGGGTGGTGTCCTTCTCTGGGGCTTTGCGCCGCTTCTTTTGTGCGGATGGCGCGGACTTTCTCGCGAGCCTGTCCTTGTCGGGATCGGACCAGTGGGGCGGGACGGCGGGGGCGAGGGCGTGCTGGGGGAGCATGGCAGCGATGTCGGGGGCGTCGGGGAGAAAATCCTTGAACTCTGCGAGGAGATCGGGTGCGTCCTTGAAGAGGAGCTGCACGCGGGAGTAGACCTGGGACTAGAGAGGATGGGCAGGACGGGGTGGGGAGGGGGGATGCTTACGTCGTTTGCGTGGCGCTGTTCCTTTTGGTATGTCTGGAGGAGCTCGAGAAAGTGCTTGTAGGTGTCGGGGTCGTCTGTGTAGCGGGCCTTTATCTTGTTGAGATACTGGATCGCGTGGTTGAACTCGGTGGGGGGCTTGGGATCATTCCTGGCGAGGGCGCCGAGAGAGGAGGCGGCGGCGGCGGCAGCAGCGGGGAGGGCGTCGAAGAGGGGGAGGGGGTGCTTCTGGGCGAGGTGCTGGCTGGTGGAGGGGGTCGTGACACGGATGGCGTTTGGATCACGTGGGTCGACGGAGATGTCGATCCTGTAGCCGGGGGGGAGGAAGGTGTTGAAGCCGTGGATGAGGGCGGGGTTTCCGTGGAAGAGCTTTGAGACGCGGTCGATGACGCCGGGGGTGTCGATGCTGGGGGGGGTGAGCGGGTGCGGGGCGGGCGGGGGAGACGTACACCTCGCTCTTGAAGTCCTTCATGATGTCGAGGAAGTGGTTGTAGACGTCGGGCATGTCCTGGAACTGGACCTTGACTGCATCGAGGTAGCTGAGTGCGTCGGTGACGTTGAGCGGGCGGGCGAGGTCGGCGGTGTCGGCGGTGCGGGGGCGGGGCGTGGACGACTTGGGCGGCATGGCTGAGGGGACCGTGGGAACGCCACGCGGGTTCAAAAAAACGGACGACACACCGACGCAGCTCGACCAGAATAAAAATGCCCCCCCGCGGCAGCGACGGCCTCGACTTCACGCCGATCCTCACGCACTACCTCTTTCTCTTCACCACCGTCCTCGCCGTCGTAAGCACCCTCTGCCAGCCCGCCCGATCCCGCTCACCCCACCCCAGCTCGCCTGGTTCATCGCCTTTGTCGCCCAGGCCATCGCAACCGCACAGCGTACGCCGTCCCCGTCCACCACCCCGCACCCGCTCACACCCCGCCAGATGTCCCCGTGCACACGCCCTGGTTCGCCATCTTCCTCCAGCTCGCCCTCATCCTCGGCGTCGTGCACACCCTCGCCACCGACTCCATAGCCATGCACCGCTTCCAGATATCCACCTTTGGCGCCGTCGCTATCGTCTTCGCCGTCCTCACCGTCAGCGACTTCATCTACGACGACCGCGCCGCCCCCCTCGCACTCGCCGTCGGCTGGCTCGTCCTCGCCATCGTCGACATCCTCTGGGTCCTCTACTTCACCTCCGAGGAGGACTCCCTCGCCCTCTACCTCTTCAACTCCCTCGGCACGGGCGGCCTCTCCTCCCCCTCCCGTCGCCGCAGGGCCCGCGCCCCCTCCGCCCACAACATGGCCTCCAACGGCTATGCCGCCAACTACTCCGCCGGCGCAGGCATCGGCTCACAGGACATCCCCTATGACCCGGCCGCAAAGTCCCCCGGCACCGTCGGCCCCGCCGCCATCAGGAGCCAGAACAGCTTTGTCGGTGGCGCCAGCGTCGACGGCGCGCCCCGCAGCCTCGGTCCCGTCCCGCCCCCACCCGGCAGCGGCCATAGCACCCCGGTCCCTCCGCCCGGCCAGCTCGCCAACCCCGATCCCCCTATGGGCGCGAGCTCCCCCCTCATGGGCTCGGGCGTCGCGGGCGTCGGCGCCGGCACAACCATCAGCACAGCCAGCCCCCCCGAGGCCGCCTCAGAACAAGAGGCTTACTCCTACAAAGCAAAGGCCCTCTATGCCTGTTCGTAGCCCTCTTCTCCCTTGTTCTTCTGCTCACCTCCCCTCCAGATACCGCTTCTCCTGACGATCCAAACGAAATATCCTTCATCAAAGGCGAGATCCTCGATATCCTCGACAAGCAAGGCAAGTGGTGGCAGGCAAAGAAATCGGACGGTGCCGTCGGCAGTAGGTCCCCCCGTTTTATCCTATTTTCGCCCCTCATCCTCTCCAGTCGCACCATCAAACTATCTCCAAATCATATAATGGCTCCATTTGCCATTTTGCTACTCATCCTATCTTTGTCACGAACTTTGACGTACTTTTGATGGCGCTCAGACGACGGGAGTGATTTTTTTCTGTTGGTGTTGTTGTCGTCGTACATTCTGTCGTGTTTCTATTTATCTCCTCGTCAACGTGATACCACATGGCCCACACATTGCTTTTTGCTTTCCTGCACTTGCACCCGTATGAATCCAGTCTTATCGTGTGACCATAATCGTACATTACATATTTAATTCGCTCCACTTGGCCCTCATGCTTCCCTCCTTGCCCCCCGAAGTCTGGGCGTTAGTCTTTCGCTGGGCCACTTATCCTTCCGATGGCTATCCCGCTTCATATTATCAGCCGTTTCGACGCTCGTCTGAGACGTTTGACGAAACGTTGACGACGAAACGTGCGCTCGTCCTGGTGTGTCGTCTCTGGCGGGCTCTCGCCATTGCCTTTCTGTACGAAGACGTACGTATTCGACGTGGCCCAGCGGACCTTCAGAGTACAGACCACCGCAGGTTTGTCCGCCGCCTTGAACTCCCGTATGCCCAGACCGCAACGGTGAGCCCCGGCGATGCCCATGACATCGTCCAGATCCTCTGCCATTGCCCATCTCTCGAGACCCTCATTCGCCCCTACTGTGAACCATCCCCTTACTCTGCCGTGCGATACGAATTTCCCGCAGAGTCTCCTTCCCTTCCCTCCCTCATCCGCTTAGACTGGTGGCATTATAACAACGCCGCACGTTCGGGTGGCATCAACTCCCTGGTAGACGTTCTCTACGGCGCTCCATCCCTCCAGTACCTCACCCTCGGCGGTGAGTTCTGGATAAGCGCCACCCGCCACGAACCCCTGCGGTTACCAGCACTCACAACCCTCCGTCTCAGGCGCATGAATGGCCCCTTCGTGTGGCAGATCAAACGATGGGAGCTCCCTTCCCTTGTCCACCTCGTCGCCGACTTTCCGCCAGAACATGGCGGGCTCGAGGAGCTTTGGCTCCATTTCGGTAGCCGGCTCTGCACGGTCGAGTTTGGACGTCACGTCGCCTTCCATATGGCGGACCACGTCTCTGCGTTTCTCCGTGGCTGTGCATCCGCCAAGGTGTTCAATTACTACGTCAACTTTACGGCGCCGCCGGCCGGGTCGCTGTCGGCCAAGCACGCGGCCCTCGAGTGTGTAGGGCTCCACGCCTCCCCGTGCGGTGTTTTGCCCGACAATGGAAGGCATCTCAATCACCATCTCGCGTTTCTTTCCGGCTCTTGTCTCCCCGCTCTCAGGCGCATTGTTCTGTATGGAGATTGGCACCACATCATAGAAGATTTCCGCCTGTCGCCTGCCCTGGATCACCTCGCAAACGAGGGGCGCACAGTCATGGTTGCAAACCAACTGTCAAGTTCCCTCTGTGATCACCTCTGATCCGGTAGTAAGGGCTGTGCTTAAAATAGCATTGACGGTACTCAAAATGTTACTCCTTGGACCAGGCTGATTCTTGTTCACCCCGTCCTCCGCAACAGCCTACTATCCCCTTTCCTACCTTACGTTTGGGCGCAACCCGCTATGGTACATATGTATAAATATCCAAGATAGAAGCCTCTTCTTCGTTTCCACGGATAATGATAATCAGTCTCGTATCAGGGATAGTGACCGTGCTCCCAACACGTTCACTCCATGCCGTCCTCGCATTGCGTCATAGATCTGGATCAGCCACGGCCCCACCCAGGAGATTCCCGCGTTGCGATCCGACGAGTACAGATGAGTCGGTGCTGTGCTTGCTTGTGCAATTACTCATTTGATCGGACGTTCCGCAGTCTGCGCCGGGGAAAAGTGGTATAATAATGAGTATTTGACCAACTTGAACTTGGGCGTGTACATCATATGACACGTTGTACTAGATGAAATGTGCCGGGATCACTATTGGGCCTTTTGCGTTTTCTCTGGATAGGATCCAAGCACTGTCGATCATGAAACTGGCCGAGCGATCTGTCACCGGACAGCATCGAACGGATATCAATAACAAACTCTGGTGAAACAGACTCCGTCCTACCCTGTGCCACGATCGACATGAAGCGGGTATGATCATCGGACGGTACTGAGGGTTGTAAAGGTGCTTCTAATGAGTGTCTGACTGATTTTGATCACATCAACGCCGTTGATGCTGATTACCAGTGCCTATGACACTCGCACTGATTAATGCTGCCCATGGCACTTTCTTAGCGACAATGACTTTTATTGCCTGTGTCGTCGACACCAAAAAACTGCACACCTTGTGGACTTCGAAAAATTTACAGTAGCGCCCCAAATATGAGGTCGCGCAGGACTATCATTATGCGTGACAAGACTACCACAAACGAGTAGCGATATTGGCGACAGGTTTTTAGTAGCATTTGGACTACAGACCACATACACCTTCAGGAATTTCACTTCGGAAAAGACTGTAATTGACTGCCACTGACGCTGATTTTTCGTAGCAAAGATGTCACAATCGGTGTCAGTTCGCCATGGCACTGATTTGTAGCGTCGAGCACTGATTTCTATACGACGCTGGCGCTGTTTAACAGCAATTCGGACGCTGATAAAAACTCCGTTTACCATCCTCAGTGACGGGGCCATCATCACGCCAACACCTCGAAACCGAAAAAAAAAACAATTGACTTGAGAGCTAAAGCAAGCACAACATATAACAATACAGATTCCGCAGTCAAACCACATCGCGATACATTTATGAAGGTACATCCTTCCAATCACCATCCAAAAGGCAGATCCCGCGTTTCGCCAAGCGGTGCCGCCACACCCGCATTTCGCCCTGCACACCGGCCTCTTGCGCGTGGCGCGTCAGTCCCCTGCGTAACCATCGCATGTCCCTCGTCCGGACGATGGCAAGCGACGGTAACGACGGCAGCATCGTCTCCAGCGTTCTCCAGAAATCGTGATTCGGTCGAGGGATCGAGAGTGTTTGCAGAGGCAGTACACTACGCTCCGGGCTGCTCGCGTCGGGAGGCATCAACGCCGGCAAGGGGCTTTCGAGCGAGAGATGGCGCAGGTTTGGACATGTGCGGAACAGGGTGCGAGGGGATGGATGGAGGCGCGTCGGCCAGCATTTTGGGGTAAAGAACGAGAGCGTCGAGATCGCAGTGCCGTGCACATCAAGGAATCGTGTCGTCAACGCCCTCGGATAAGGGATGTCATCATACGGCGTGAGGTATACCGCGCTCAGGCGGGGAAGCGTTGCATGGAGCAGAGCATGGAGCAGCGAGGACGAGGGCATGGATAATAGGGTCAGGGTATGCAGGCGGGCGAGGTTCAGCTTGACGTCTATCTCCGGAACTTGGACCGTCCCTTGGTCGTCAGAGTCAGCGTCCACTGGCTCTATCTCGCTTCCAGTCACATCCAGACGCTCAAGCTGATGACATGTCTGCAGTATGCGCACGATCGGGTCGTCTCCGATAGATGTGTCAGAGCTGAAAGAGGCGATATAGCAGACGCCCCCCAGGACTCTTAAATTAGAACTTCCCTCTCTGTTAGTCAGAGAGGCAAGAGCTCGACGGCTTGGTGGAAGGGACGGTGAGAGTGTCAACTTTTCCATGAAAGGCAGCAAGGGAAAGAGTGTCGTGAGCAGCGAGTCGATCATGAATGCCTGTCTGGAATCGTGCGCAACTATGATCCCTGACACATCCAAATTCTGGACCCATCTTCCGGGGGTGGAGTATGGTATCCGGCGAATAGAATCCCATTGCTGGTCTGCGGCGCGGAGTTGCGAAGTGAACTTGTCCAAGCCGCCAAAAGTATGGAATTTCACATTCGAATATAGCAGCGGAGAGGCGACTTCCTGTGACAATGTAAGTCAGTTTTGCCAGTCCACGGTGACCCTGCACGTTGAAAGTGGTTGAGGAGAAGGCATACTATAACTAGTATATGTGATACTCCTTCTCTCGCTTGCGCCATCTTCTTCAAGCGATAACATAAACACAAAGTTTGATGGACATGGGACTGACCGCCCAGACCTACCTGGAAAGATTTGCACACCAACATCAGCGAAACGCACCAGGAGGGTCCATTTGCGGTGGGCTTGTGATGTGACCGCTGCGATGCATCCGACGATGGAAGAGCTAGAGAAAATATCCTCGACCAGATCTCTACCGGAAGAGGTTTCAAAGGCGGTTTCTGGGGAAGGAGAGGCAAGAGAACGAAGCGTCCTCCATATCGCGCAAGCGGTCTCGGACAAAGCAAGATAGTCTCGCTCATGCAAACCGGACTAGGATCACGGAGGCGGACGGGCGCGTGTCACGAAAGCAAATGAGGAATACGAGCACGGTATCGATTCTTATCTTATTCGGTAGTTCTAGGGATAAAAAAATCTCCTTCCCAAGTAGAAAGACACTAGGCTTTCCCGGTCACGAGCCGCCAGGAGGCCCAAACAGGTCATTCATTTCATCCACAAATTTCTGATAGTCGTCTCTTTGCCTCATGGGTGGTGGTCTTGTCTCCTTATCTGATGCCTGGCTATTCGAAGGAGGGGCAGTTCCCAATTGGCTTTTCAGCACGCCGACCAAATCCGGGCGAGTTTGAGGGAGCCCTGTTTCGGGGCCAACATTGACCGATGGTGCGGCATTGACTTTCGAGTGGCTTGCGCCAGGTGCTCTTTTCCTTTTCAACGATGCTGGGACGAAGGCTGTTGCTTCTTTCTTTAGATCACGCAATTCTGGTTCGGCTGAGATGGTGGCAGCAGAATGCAGCACGCTTGCAGAGGTGGTGGTACCAGGTGCACCAGTGGGAGGCTTTGGAGGTAAAGAGGGGTGCCCAGGCGGTAGCTGACTGGCGCGGTGCGCCTGATAAGTTTGGTGAGGAACAGATGAAAGTGGGTCCTGCATAGCAGCAGTGGATTGAACCCGACGAGGGAAGAAGCCAGGAGGAGGTAACGGTGGAAGTATGGAGTTAGAAGGCATTGCGTAAACACTCCCGGTGAAGCCAGGTGGTAGTGGCGGCGGCATGAGTGGTACTGTGCTTGACAATGCGTATGGAGGGGGTGGTGGAGGGAGCATTATATTTGGCAATATTTCATCCTTCAAATCAACTTGATTCGCGGCGTCAGTACTATCCCAATATGCTTAGCGCACGGGACGAACTTGGGATACTACTCGGTGGTGGAGATCCTTCTGGCATGGGAATGTCATCGTCGCTGTCATCGTCTCCTGCACCGGCAGCACCTGGTGGAGGACCCTCAGGCATCACGATGTCCTCGTCCACGTCTCCAGAGAAATGGGCATTAGGAAACAAAACTGGTGAAATGAAACCTACCTTCGATTTCCTCGGCACTGTCTACCTCATTCTCAGTGAGAGCTGGGATTGTATGTTAATACACGGAACGGACTAAATCGCAATTGATACTCACGTCGCTCAACGTAAGGCATACCAGGGGGTGGGACACCGTAAGGGTTCATCACAGGATCGTAGTAGATGCTGCGCTCTGGGTGCCGCGGAAGGCCATGTTTATTATATAAATTTCTTTTCTGCTCAACTGAAGGGGGTGCCGCTTGTTGATCTTCTCCCTTTTCCTGTCTGCGTGCGCGATACACGAGCTTTCGCTGTTCGGGATGCTCCTTGACGTATTCTTCCTTCTTTTCCATGATCTTTGACAGTTCGCTTTTAAGGCTTGCAAGCCGCGACTTATCCGAGGCCGATAGCTCGTCGCCTGTCCCGAGCTTTGCGATTTCATCCTCCAGGTCTAAGAGAGGATGAGTGTATGGATAAGTAATGATCGAACGCGGGGAAAACCTCGAGTATCCTTCTTCACCAGGGCAAAGTCGCGAGCCTTGGCCCTTTCCGCCTTGTTCTACTGTAATGACGTACATTAGAGGGTAAACAGCGTGTGCCGGGAAGCTTGCCTTCTTGAGCTCCTTCTTGCGCTGCGCCTTACCTGGTGGAGTGTGTGAGCCAAGGAGTAGTGTAGAGTGAGATCCTCACGCACGGTAGGCATCCGCAGGGTTCAGGTTCTTTCCTTTGCCCATGCTAACTTGTGAGTCAACTTTCAAGAAGCTGGATCTTGGATGTTCGGAACGGTATTAGACCACGTGACCTTGGCTGGAGTCATAAGCTCCCTCGCTCGCTGGTACCGCTCGGCGGCTAGTCTCCCTCCCAGGGAACTGCCCCAGCGAGGTATCCAACTCGACGTCAACGCAGATATACGAGGGACCCGTTGCCCATGTCAGTTCCGATGGCATCTGAGCCCACTGGACAGCACACTCCGAAGCGACCCACCAAGATGGCTTCCTCCCAGTCACTGAATCATCTCCTCAATTTCACCCTGCCTCCGAGGCAAACTCACTCACAAAGTTTGCCCAAGCGTGGAAAGAAGTCCGCCACGCATGGCGTTTGGAACAAGGAGAGTGAGTATGAGTCTTATCGACCATACTTCCGAGTATCTAACCAGTTCCCTGTAGGGTTTATGAATGCTCAGTATCGATTTGTCATGAATCCGTTGGGCGATTTTACGGTCCACTTCGCAGATCCTGATATGTACGTTCCCTACACTCTGATGTTGTCCCCTTTTCTGATTTTCCTGTTGAAGTTTCTTCCAATGGCAAGATATATTGCAGGTCGTTGTCCCGCGAGCGTCAGCCTACGCGTCTACAACAAGTGGTGAAGATAACGGTTCTCATGAGGGCTTTACTACTTGCCCTATCTGCCTTTCGCCACCCGTTGTCCCTAGAATAACGAAGTGCGGTCATGTTAGTATTCATATTCATGCTTTCATCCTTGGGCTAAATGATTGATTTCAGGTGTTTTGCTTTCCTTGCATCCTGCATTACTTGAGTTTGTCGGACCTCAAATGGGCTCGCTGCCCCATCTGCTTCGACTCCGTTGAGGCGAGACAACTCAAGAGCGTCAAGTGGTTTGAAGGAACGGCTCCACCGGGAGAGGACAGCGATCATACCGCTTCGGGCAGTTCATCTTCCTGCACCCTGGATGATCCACTGGAGGCGACTCCTCGGGCTGGTTCTTTCATGCGCATGCGTCTTATGTTAAGACCCCAAATTACAACCTTGGCTCTGCCTCGCTCGAAGACTTGGCCCTCGGATCTCCTCCCACCTCACCAGGCCCCATTTCATTTCCTGCCCGATGTATACAACTTCGCCAAGTTCATGCTCGCCACCCCAGAGCATCTTATTGCAGATCTTTCCAAGGAACTCGATGCACTTGCTGTCGAAAGGCGCTCGATGATGGCTGCGAAAGATGAACTTAGTGTTGTGTACATCGATGCCGCGGACGAAAAGCTACGCCACCAGATAGCGAAGGCAACAGCTCTTGAATCTGCCCAACTTGTCAGGACCATCAGCAAAGCTCGCAAGGAGTATGAAGACCTACAGCGTCGCTATGCACACGTTCCCAGCCGGGGCGAACGTGTTGATAGCGAGTCAAACACTGTGCATGAGACACCCGATGCATTTTTAACGACTCAGCGCTTGCCATCAGTTACGGACAAGTGGTCGCTGGATACATATTTGCTGTTGAACGCGCAACCCACCAATAACAGAAGCCCCAAGCAACGTCGCAACCTGAACCCGCCCCCTCCTTCCACCCAGACCTACTACTATTACCAAGCAGCGTCAGGGCTCCCCGTCTTCCTGCATCCATTGGATATCAAGATTCTATTTTCGCACTACAATGGATATGCCTCCTTCCCTGACGAAATTACTGTCCGCGTCGAGTCCGCCTCTGAGGGCACTGTCAATGATGAATTACGTAAGCGCTGCAAATACCTGGCTCATATGCCTGAGGGCGCAGATGTCGTATTTATCGAGGCTGATCTGGAGGGTGTCGTGGGACCCGAGGGACTAAAGAATTTTGAAGGCGCGCTCAAGTTGAGGACGACACGGCGTAAGGAGAAGGAGAAGAAAGACGACCGTGCACGCATGCGGGCAGAGGAGAGGGAGAAGGAAAGGCTCAAACTTTTGTCGCGCGAAGAAAGGGTTGTCCTTCCTGATTCCACGGTTCACCCACCGCCGGCCCCCGAGGCTGAGCAACTTTCTTCACGCGCCCTAACCTCCCAGCCCACGTCTGGCGCGTGGGGCTCCAGAAGCTTTGCCTCTGCACTTCACTCTGCACCTCCCACGTCCCGGCCCCCTCCAGCGGGCCCTAATTCAACTCCAGAAGTTACTGATGAGTGGGACATGGATGCAGCGTGGCACGAGCTCGAACAGCGGGCGGGTCATAAACGCGGGAAAAAATTAGTGGTACTAGGCGGCAGTGCTGGTGGGCGGCGACGTTAGAGGTAACCGTTTGAACTCGAATATACTGGTGGTTCTCCTGACTTTGTACCGACGATCAGACACATATATAGTTTTATTTATTTAATACTACCAAGGGGAAGTCCGTATTGCCTTGCCTATTGCACTGAACCATACCCTTGCTGGCAGTTCTGCTTAGCGATGCTAGCAGATCCGCTACGAATGTAACAAATTCTGGCGGTCACACATTTGCCCGTGCACGATGGGGTAAGAATAGAGCTCTTGCCCTGGTAGGTGTTGAAAATCTGGTTTACTCGTCATCCAGAATTCAGCTCCTCCAGTGAGATACATACCTCGACCAAAGTAGAGTTGATGTCCATCTCTGCAATGACAATAATAATTAGCTGCCGAGCAAGTCACTGCCTTAGAGACCCACGTTCGGTCACCAGTTGCCACCAAGTTGCGTTGAGAGGGTCATTGGCGCCCCAGGAGATGTTTGCACCATAAGTTTCCCTGGTACTGTACTCTAGTTCGTACGTCGGTCCATATTGAATCTGGTTATCGAGGGCGCCGAACTGGTCCACAGCTGTTTTATAGCTATGGTGACAGTATCGGTCCGCTTCCATGACTAAGACGCGTGCTATCACTCACGTGTATGCATTAAGGACTTCGAAGGTCTGAAAAACATGAATTTCAATATCAACACCATCCTGATGGTCATACCGCTGAATCGATGTCATACACACGGAAACCAGAGTTCAAGTTTGTCAAGGGAGTCACAGACGGTGCAATCTAGGCAAGGTTAGGGAGGTTGAACGACAAGGTAAGAGGAAACATGCCCAGGATAAGGTTTGAGCAGTTTCAGTATTCATGGTTGTGCCATTGTTCGTGTAATAAATCTGCGCCCTAATGTCAAAACAAAGGCGACAAACAGTCTAAAAGACGCACGGATATTTCATCCTCATGGGTATGGCCCCAGAAGATATCTGCGGCGGGTTTAGCAACCTGCATAGGAGATAAGATCACATACTAACTTGCTATAACGTGAGGAGAAAACCGATCAACACTATCAATTTAGTCAGGAAGGCAGGAAAATATGACAAACAAGAACATTCACATTTGATAGACTGCAAATAATAGGTTTCAGCTTAGGCGGAAAGGCCAGGCAAATGTACGCACATAGATTCGTTGGGTTTTCGAGCGAGTTAGAACCATCCCACCCACTAGGCACATGTCCAATAATCCAAACTATCTCTCCGTCGGTCAGAGCCCTATCCTAGTTGAACGTTGACATACCGCGATCGCCTGCGTCTTCAGCGTCTTGCAATTCATCGGTCAGAAACCTCATCATGCCCGAGGGGTCCGGGTGCGAGGAGTTGATGTAATTGAAGAAGTTCGACCTGCAAAAGTCAAGGGAGCGGCCGATAAGCAGGGGAAACTACTAACTTGTACCCTTGGAGTAGGAAGTATCGTTAATATCTGTATCACTTTACTCGTATAAAAACTTACACAAGTTTGTATCCAAGCTAATTATGCGCAATCCATCCGTCCGTTTCACCATGTATGCTGCATAGTGTGCACGTGAGAATGCAACTGACTCTCCTGGCAACCAGCCTTCGTAATTCCAGAGCGCAGTAACATGGTCATACAGCCTAAGCACGCGTCAATGCCATACTACACATACGACAATTCAGCATACCAGCTAAACTGTTGACCTAGCTCGCCACCGAGAGAATTGGGCGCTGCTAAATCAGATGGGTAACTGTCATGGTTACCTAAAGTAGCATATACAGGTCCTGGTCCGAGTCGTTTGAGGAGGCCATATAATACTACCTAGAGACGTGTCAAAATAGTGAACAACATTAATGATTAGTTGGATTGCCTCAGAATATTCGGTGTAGGCCCTGGGGGACATCATTGATGAACCGTCCTTAGAGCTGCAGTCTGACTTACCTGGATAATTCATTTGAAGGATCATGAGATGTCAAGTCCCCAGTAAAGAGCGAGAAGTTAAATCCATTTGTGTCCGTTCCAGCCAAAGCAGGAATCGCTTCGAACGTGGAAGCAATCAATGCCCACGGTGAGTCACTGTCAGGCTTTGAGATGTAGTTTTAGCACATGGCAAAAACGATCAAGGACGTACCACAGGAAATATCCAAACCGAGGAGCTGGTAACAGTGGTGTCTGCGGGCTTTGCCGATTATGAGCATTTTCACGGCAGCATAGCCCACTGGTACAATTGGCTTCGGCCCCATTAGCAAAGCCTACATATGGTAAGTATGGGAAACAACGAACACAAAATTGGAGGGAGCAGAGAGCGATAGTCTTACGAGGATCAATGTGGAGGTCAGACACATGCAACACTTTTAGGCGCTCGCCACTAGGTTGCTTTGGAGTAGGAAGGGGATTGGGTTTCGGCTTGGCAAACCACCCTGTGAGATTCAAAGGCAGGGTATCTGCGTAGGGACACAGCCCAAGGAATTGGGAACACAGAAGCTGGTGCGTATTATAAATCTGAATCGTTTCACTCTGGTGAAATACTCACCTGTCCATCATACCCCCCGACATCGGCAAAGGACGCGACCTGTGTGAAGATCGGTCCGAGATTATAAGCTCCATAGGTCGCTTCACACGATGATGAGTAGTTGAAATATTCGCACAAGGCAACCGTGAAATTTGCTCCTTGGTCGGGCACGCTCAGAGCAAGAAATTTTGCGACCTCGAGGGCTGCCTGGCAACGCGCGCATTCATTCGTGCCGAAGATTGGGTTAACCGCGATTGATTTGACCTGTGCAATAGCTTGTTCCAGTATTTTGGACGACGCAGCTACTGGAGGAAATGGATGAGGGTCTGCCGTATCGACCTGATTTTCAGTTCAGACGCATCTACATCGTTAATGTCGCCGAGAACTCGCCTGGGGGATGTGGTTGGGATCAGTGAGCGAATACGGGAATACTTGGTGCTGAGGGAATGACATCAATATCTCCGTATGTTTTGCTCCAGTCGAAGTCACCCACAGTAACTGGGTCCGAAACGACTGGTTGTGGCTGCTCTGAGGTTGCTGTGGGATTGTTGTAGTACTGGGAGTACAGCGAGGTAGGGAAAACGCCAGGTACGGTATATACGGACTGCTGTGCATGGGCAAGCGCGAAGAGGACGAATACGCCAATAGAGAGTCCCGCTGGTCCGAGCAACATGTTGCTCCAGAAGTGCGGCGATAGAGAAGTTTACCAGCGTGAGCATCTCCGGGTCTGGAGTAAAATACGCACGACCGATCGCAAATTTCCACGAAAGTCTTCACGTTGGTCACGTTCAACCCACGAACGTGCACTGGGCCAACGCTTGCGTATGAAGGTGGGCTCCTAGGGCAGTGTGGGACTGGAAACCAGGGCAGGTTGGACCAGACGCGTCCACTTCGGATGGTCTTTGCGGCCTCT
The DNA here is from genome assembly GCA_038089115.1 of Fistulinella cinereoalba. Classification (NCBI taxonomy): domain Eukaryota; kingdom Fungi; phylum Basidiomycota; class Agaricomycetes; order Boletales; family Boletaceae; genus Fistulinella; species Fistulinella cinereoalba. The sequence goes on along the minus strand of JBBPKG010000139.1, from coordinate 12,238 downwards.
ACGTCCACGTGCGTCAGTCCGAATCCGCCGCACCGTGCGATTATGAGCTGTCTGTGAATAAGTTGGATTGTAACAGCATCACGGTTCAGGGTCTCATCATGGAGCGGCGTCGGACTTTCTATTGTCTACAAGCCAAAATAACTTACACACTCACCAGACGCCTGCCCTCGTCGAAGGCTTCGATCTTTTTGGGGTAGGCAACAAGAGTGAGTCACACGAGATGACCCCCTAAAGAAAGTTGGCGTTCAAGGCATTTAAATGACTATCTTAGCAGCAGCAATACAATCTGATGGCTAATGAACGTCTCTACTTTATCCGTCTGCGTCGCAACAGCACGGCGCCGAAATTGACGTCACGGATGCGTTACGGTCCTGCTCGAAAAATGACGGTGAGTCCATAATCTGTGGAGGTCAGAACGCGAGTAAAGCTTGAAAGGGACGATAAACCAGCGGGGACGTACAGGGACTGATCGAGCATTATCCGAATCCGGGATTCTGATGTACACCGAGACCAAACCACCTGTCAAGTTGGGACGAAATAGGTTGGAATACAGGAATTTTCTGATTTTTAGACGTCAGCCGATATGGCGATGACGAGGTTGCAGCGTTACGATACCGACCAAGGAAAGATGGGACAAGTGTCTATGAATGCTGCACGTCTGTAAGGCTCGAGTTCGATGTATGGGGAGACGGCAGGGACTCGATTTCCCTCCGTCTGCGGGAAGCCTCTTCCTTGCGGGCGGTCCTAGATCTTGCCGTTTCCTCTGCGACTCTCCGAGACTCGGTCCAGAGGCGGAGGGTATAGTCGTGGAGGGATTGGGAATAGGATACAAAGGGATCATTGCAAGCCCTCGAATGGGTGCGATGTGAGTTGGACAGCATGGATGACGCCGGACGGAAGGAGGGGCGACGGGGAATGGGGCTGGTGGAGCTGGAGTGAGAATTTAAATGGTGATGACCGCCAGATTACTGGCGTTGCTCCACTTGCACAACCGCGGTGCCAGTCACCATCGTTGCTGAGGCAGGGAATCAGCAGATCTGTCTCCAACTAACTTGGCCCTGATGGCTCCGACCAGCCAGCTAAGTACTGCACGCCCATCGATGTACACCCATCTGTCCATCAGGCCTTCAAGCAGCGTCGGCGAGAACCTGTTCCCCGCGCCACCGCAAAACCAACTTGAGCGGGCGAGTAAAACTTTTTTCATGGCTGACAGTTGGCAACGGCTTATCCTCGGGACTCCAGGTTACCACCTAATTAATCCGGCTCCTCTGCGTGAGGGCACGCGTTGGGTCGGAACAAATTGTACGATACTACACATCCACGTGTCAGCTGAAACACATTCACTCCACTCGGCCGCTTGTTGGTGACTGGCGGTGAGAGACTTTGCTCTCTGACTTTTCATTGGGTGATAATAGCCTGCATGACACATAAGGCGTTGGGCACTCAAACAGCCGAGATGATGATGGCCGATGGGTGCTTGACTCGGAACTCGGGCTGCAGCCTGCCTTGCAATCAGGAGCTGGTCGACAGTGACATAGGATGCCAAACAGGCCAGGGCTCTATCAACCAGCCTGATCGCGATGCCGAGCATGGATGCATGACGTGTGGGGGAGGGATAATGAAATGCAATCTGTCTATACTCGGGAAGGGTCAACGAATTGATGGCGGAAACGTTGGCTTTTGTTGCCGTTTGGCGAGGTTGGCGCTAGCACTTTTAATCACCGGACCCGACACCACACCCCCAAATTGCTTGGGTGGAGCCAGCAGGGTCCGTAGAATACACATACACTTGCCATGTCATTGTCATGTCACAATTAAAGACCGTAGTATGCTCCCGCGAAAACGCCCCACTCTTGACCATATGCGACATGGCTGGCATGTACTGGCCTGCATTGGTTCCACAGCGATCCATCTCAGCGACGGTGCTCGTTAGGGGCTTGAGGAGAGGAGGGAGGTCGGACTCCGAAGTGTATCGTAAAAAGATCACTGGGTCGGCAAGGTGGTTGAACGCAACATAGACGCTACCTAAGTAGCTGCTTAGTTAGTAGTCAGTCCGAGACACGTGACAGCGCGCGGTCGGTTGTCTGAAGCCACGACCGACTTTCGTCATTCGATTAGCATGGCCAGCTCCGCTCTCAAGCATGTAAGGCATTCTGCTCACGGTTGACCCCGCCCTCATCTTTTTGCTCCAGGCGTTTGTCTCAACAACTTTACAGCAGGCCCAGACAGACGCCCTTCTCGCTCTGCTGAATCTCGGTGCCCCCCAAGACGCAGCTGCACCCTCCGGCACGCCTTCCCAGCCTAAATCTGCGCCTACACCCAAGACCCCAACCAACACCACCCCTCTGGTCTGGAAAGTGCTTGTCTTGGACCAACAGACGAAAGATGTTCTTGCAACAGTATTGCGTGTCCAAGATCTTCGTGATGCTGGCGTGACTCTCCACGTGTATGACCTTTTATTGCCCCTTCTTCGGCGTCTCACATCACTGCAGCCAGCTACACTCGTCGCGTCCCCCGCTTCCCGACGTTCCCGCCATTTACTTTGTCGCCCCAACCCTAACAAACATTCGCCGAATATCCGAGGATCTGGACAAGTGTTTATATGAATCTTTCCACCTCAATTTTGTCGAGCCGTTACCTCGTGCACTTCTTGAAGAGCTCGCTGCTTCGGTCGCTGCTTCAGGCGCCGCCTCGCTGGTGGAACAGGTTGTTGAATTGCTTTTCAGTCCTGTTGATACACGCTTACACTAATGTATCTTCAATCAGGTGATCGACCAATATCTGTCGTTCATCGCGCCGTCTCCATCCTTGTTCTCTCTGCTATCTCCATTGCCACCTTCAGTCTCGCAAGCAGGACCATCCCAACCCAAACCTTATTCCTCGTACAAAATTCTCAACTCCCCCTCATCATCTGAGCAACAAATCGAAGATGAGACTGAGCGTATTGCCAGCGGAATCTTCAGTTCTGTTGTTACTGCGGGTACATATTGCCATCATCCGTCCAACGGTCATTGTTAGTCTAATTGATCCCTAGGACATGTCCCGATCATCCGTGCTCCCAAGGGAAATGCAGCAGAAATGGTGGCCAAGAAACTCGAGGTTAAAATACGAGACGCCTTGCTTTCCGCTTCGCGTGCACAGGGGCAAACTTCGCTTTTCTTGCAGGACTCCTCTGGACTGTCCAACCTGCAAAGGCCATGTACGATCGTTTTTACTCCCTCATCTTCCAATTGTCATCCTGACGAATAATCATAAGTGCTACTTATCCTGGATAGGAACGTTGACCTCGTTTCTATGGTCTCTCATGGCTGGACATACCAAGCACTCGTATCAGAATGTCTCGACATCAGGCTCAATCGCGTTGTTGTGGCTGGCCAACAAAAACGTTCTTATGACCTTGATTCAAAAGACTTTTTCTGGGCGAAAAATGCTGCGAATCCGTTTCCCCAGGTCGCTGAGGATATCGATGCCGAATTGAGTAAGTACAAACAAGACGCCGCAGAGATCACGCGATCAACAGGCGTGAGTGATGTCAATGACATCTCGCAGCTGTGAGTAGATACCACGGGGACAAACATGACGCTGACATCTTATAGTGATCTTTCGTCGAATGCGGCGTACTTGAAGACGGCCATCACGCAGCTTCCAGAACTTACTGCTCGCAAGGCAACGCTTGACACGCACATGAATATTGCGACCGCGTTGCTCGAACAAATCAAGAAAAGAGGTCTGGATGAACTATTCAGTACTGAAGAAGCGGTCAATAAGCAGGTGAGCACCTCAGACCGCCAGTGCCTGTGAGGAGTCTGACACTCTGTGTTATTAGACTTTGTCATCAATTCTGGAGACGCTTCGTGCTCCCCGGGCAGATGGGACATTCGAGCCCGAAGACAAACTTCGTCTTGTCCTGGTGTTCTATCTTTCCTCACCTGACAATGCACTTTCTAAAGACGATATAGCCGAGTTAGAGAAGGAACTCAAAAGTGTAGGTGCCGATACCGCAGCGTTCGAATACGTCCGGCGAACGAGAGAAGTTTCGCGCATGACCATTTCCGCGACCGTCGGTGGGGCATCCACGCCGGTTCTCGGTGGCCAGGGTGAACTTTTCCGGGGTTTCACGGCCCTGGGGAACAAGGTTGTTCTTATTTTGAGGTTCCGCGCTTGCCGATTGATAACCTGTTCATGTTCAGCTCACCGACCGTCTGAAAGAGGGCGGCTTAGAGAATCTCATTTCGGGCGTAAAGAATTTCCTCCCCGCAAACAAGCTGTTACCTGTGACGCGACTCACCGAGGCACTCATGGATTCGTCGGCTGCTTCGAATCAGTCTTTGCAAGAAACCGACGAGTATTTGTTCCTGGATCCTCGTGCACCTCGGCATACTCAGGGGCTAGGCGTTTCTGCAGCTGGCGGCAGTCCTGCAATGGGTGCCGCATCCGGTACCGGCAGGGCACGGCGCATGGCGTTCACAGATGGTATGGTGTTTGTTGTGGGCGGCGCAAGCTATGTCGAGTATGGAAACCTTGAAGAGTGGGCAACCAAGACCGGGAAGCGCGTCACTTACGGCGGTACGGAAATCGTTGATCCCAGAGGTTTCGTTAGTGTCCTACAGGACCTTGGGAAGGGCAGTTCGTAGTCCTACTAGAGTAGATGAAGGGAGCATCATAATTACAACGTGGACGACTAGCAATTGCCAAGTGAAAAGACTAAATTTATGTGTTGTCGAATCACTGTAACAGTCGACCCCTTATAATCGTCTCAACTACTTCCTGTTATTGGAACGCATCATGAGAATTTGAACGAGGCGGACGCTGAGGCAGGTCAGTAAAATCCAAGTCGACTCTGATCACGCTCACAAGATGTTGATCATATCAAGCTCCAGAGCAATCGCCTCTTTCATGGGATCCCTAGGAATGGAACCCATTTCGACCATACGTGCATGTTGCAAAATCTTCTGAGTACTGGGGGAGTGTTGATGTCAAGGATCGACGATGGCATGAAGCCATATAAGATACTCACTCATAGAGCACAAATCCACCAAACACGGCCAGACCGCCGTATAGAGAAATCGACTCAGTAATTGCGAGGCCCCGTATACCAAGCGGAAGGGCCATCGGGGCCAATGACGAAAGGGCGACAACTGTCACGCCTGCAAGAAGAGGGGCGCCCATGTATAAATACTTGTCATTTCTGTCCGACAGATATGAGTGGTATGTCAAAAACAATAACACATAGGCCTACTTAGCAGTGGCCCCAACGTAAGACAGGGAGCCAACGACCCCGCACGTATACAACGCAGCGCGAGACAAGATGGCAGGACTAAGGAAGAACAGCGGACTGAGTGTTGCCGCCTGGCACGCATTGAAACCCTACAAAAAGTAAGAAAACGGAAGCAGTCTGATGCAAGTGACCTGCCAGCCAGAAAAGGTGTTTCTGCACGGTTCTTTCCGGAGGGGTGTAATAAACACCCATCATGGACCCGATACTCCCTACAAGACTCACCCCGAGAACAAGCCCTGTACAAGCATAATTAAATCAATGGATACGAGGTGAGGATGAATTTACATGGATTCGCAGACATGACTCTGAAAGCCACTCCGGACCTAAACATACTTCGGGCTGCCAGTGCAGTAAGAACAAGGCCTCCGCCGGTATATTTGAAGCTATCATGTAGGTAAGACTGTTCAGCAGCAGTCAATGAATCACGAGTGTCTCTGTTCAAGAAGCCTTCGGCGACCACGATAGTGCCTGCCACGGCGGCCTACACACTTGATTAATACAACAAACGAGAATAAGGCTTCTGCTACGCACGGCCGTGATTGCGAATTTTTTCCAAGCATCTTGCGAGGAGCTTTGTGTAACCGTTTGTGCATCAGTTATGATGGTGCGTGAGAAGGTGCGTGAAAGGAGAGAAATTGAATGTCTGTGTGAGATGCTCTGAAGGCTGCCGAAGCGCAGGGTTGAGCTAGTTGATAACGGCTGAGCTCTTGGGCGTATTACAGCTTGCAGAGCGCTGCGGGGCAATGAGAGCTTGTGAACGAGGGAGAACATGATGATCACGTCCAGGAGTAGACGACTGTTATGACGAAAGTGCACAAGGGTAATTAGTCAGCGTTCATTGGTCAAGCTAGACAAGCCAGCCTGGCTCTAACGTCATCGGGAGCCGCTGCTTATACGCAGCTAATATTACATAATATTGATTCAGATCCGTCTTCACAGCAGTACCCAGCATTAACAAATGTCGAATGGCACAAGATCGTCTCATCAGAATCATGCAACTACTAGACTATTGCGAAATCTTTGTCGACGGCCTAGGTAAATCGCGAATTGAAACCAGTGTTCAAACGAAACGCCTGCAGGCTAGGTAGGGATCTGGACCGTGCAGTGGCAATCCTGATATTACGATGGCTTGGGCAGCTTGGCCGGATCGACAACGCCAACCACCTTGTGCTCCATCGCCAGCGCAATCCGACTCTTGTTCCCCCACTGTTTCCAGTCAATCTCAAAAATTCCCGTCCTCTCAGCGCACGACCAAAACCATAGCCGTTCTCGCGTCTCGACCGAAAATCAGCCCGATCGTTGCCCCGAAACGGCGAGTCCAGCTTACCTTAACATCATACACATTCAATGTCCCATCTCCCCCTCCGCTCGCCAGCAGAGTGCCTTCTGGGTTGAATGACAGAGCAAATACATACTTAGTGTGGTCCTTGAATTCTTTCAGGCAATCCCCAGTCACCGAATCCCATAGTCGCGCTGTAAAATCAAACGACGCCCTGTGCACGGTGAGAATACACACAATACACCCGTAGGCGAGCAACTCACGTTGCAACCAGTGCATGTTCACCTGCTGGGGCATTCGGGCACCACTTGATGGAAGTAAGACATCGTTGGTGGCCCCGAAGAATAACGTGGGTGACCCTCTTCTTTTCCGATTGAAGGTACTCGAGGTTCCATATCCTGGCCGTTGTGTCATCGGAGCATGAAGCCAGATGCGTACGTGATGGATTGCATTTGAGCATAGTCAACTCCCCTTCATGACCCCTGCTCCGGTGTCAAGTTCAATTATAATGCCCCAGTTGGCCAACATACCTTAGGGTCTGCATAGGTTTGGTTCCATTCAAAGAAACAATATGAATTGTATAATCACTTCCACCGCTCGCAAACATAGAATCGTCAACCCATTCCACATCCAGACAACAAGCTTCTGGCGCATATCGTAAGTTTAGTCCCCCAGGCAAACCAGCAACGCATGCATTCATTACCTTCGTGATTTCGGTATTGTCGATGTAGCCTCTTATTTTTGACGTCCCATACACATGACGTACTATCCAAGCTTGCAGTAGCTATCCATTGTCCTGACGGAGAGAACTTTGCAGCGAAGACGGGACTCTTCTTGGCATCAGTACAGCTTGCTATGAAAACGTGGTCGTCCCCTAACCTTGTGATGATCATCCATCATGTATGTCTTTCCTGCGGCGGTATAAATCCGAAGCTTCGTGTCATATGATCCCACAGCAACCAGGGAACCATCAGGGCTCCAGTCAAGAGATGTCAGGTCTGCTTGGGAAGAAGTAGCAAGATTAGATAACGTTAGAGTCGGTCGCAGGAGGGAGGCTGAAAGGCCGCCATCAAATACACCAAGCGGAACATTCCAGTAGTTGATTGTCGCATCGCGTGACCTAGTGCATTAAAATGAAATCAACAGCGATATCAATTAGTCTGTTTCATGCGTACCCCGATACTAGCTGTCCGGCTGTCGTTGGACTCCAGGCGACCACAAAAACCTAAAAGGCACTGTCGCGGCTAGCTAAATCTTATTTATTCATGTGATTTACCTCAGCCTTGTGTGCATGGAGTAATTTGACTGCGTCCGAACGTTTCGTCTTGGGTTTCTTCAGCGTAATCTCGAGGACTTCTTGCTGCACATCAGATTTCGGGGCAACAGCGGAAGGCCCTGCGCATACATGCGTACATATGATATCGCGGTGCAGCTGAAGCACGACTGGCGTACCGTCGACGGCCATCGGAGTGTGAGGCTCTTCAGTTTCTTTTCTGGCGCGCTTTTCGACCCGTCCGTCTTCCATGGACGGTGAAACTGACTTCCGTTTGACACTAGTCTCGCCCACGGGCACGGCCGAGCTTGGCTCTCCAGGTTGTTGCGGAGTCAACAATGTTGTTGCATTCGGATCGGCAGAACACACGTGGTGCTCGAGTAGAGAGAAATTGCTTTTGCAATTCTTGGCGAACGAATCGCCTTTCCAATGCGCCTCAACTTCGGCGTACAGAAGGGCTTTGCTGAGACGTTCTATCAACTCGCCGCGTGGGATGTGCTTCTTGATGTGATGCGAGTGATCTAACCGACCCTCCATACGTAGCGTGAAGGCAGAGTGTTGGAAGCCTAGACTGGAGTGTGACGAGGAGACAGAGCGGCCAAAGTAGCCTCACCGGAATCCTGAAAATATGCATGTATGAGGCAGTTGACCTCGTCCGCGGTGACGGTCATGGGGACTGTCATTGTGGGCCGTGATAAGCTGGACGAGCAGTGTGGTGAGCGACAGAGGGGCGGAGTTGGAAAAACAATGTGCTTGGTGACTGAGTTCGGCGAGCGTTCATGACGCTGGCGCGTGCAGCACACTCGTGTTCCAGCCAGCTTTCTGGGCTAGTGTGGACTTTCGGGTCGCCTGTCGCAACCTGACCATCACAGATCAACGCAGCACCCAATTCCGCGCTTCGGATCTCTGCTGGTGCACCTAGACTCAGATCTTTGAGGGCTACTACTAGTAGAAAGACCATTTTACTTTTTCCATCCTCATTCGCCTTTCTTTCTCGTTGAATCAGTGGAAAACAAGTAATCGAGCACTTCCGAGTCGAGTGCCATACGCCACGTGAGATAGCCAGCGGCGCTACTCATCGCACCTTCTCAAGCCCCATGCCGATCTACGACCCCGATATTGACATGCCTGACGACGACGACGAGACCTACGAGGGTCCTGATGCTTACCTCGATAGCGACGATGACGCTCTCCAGCTTGAGCTGGAAGACGGTCGTCCTCCGTCGGGAGAAGACTTGGGAAGCACCCCAATATCACATCTCCTGCGTTGTAGGCGTCCGCCTTTCTCCGGTCGGACACGTCTCACGTCCCATTTACCAGCACTGTTTGACCTCCAGCAGTTGCAGCCTGGAAGTGCGACCGATAGGATCACTCTCACCAACGCCAGCGGTGCTCCATTGACCTATGATCAAGTGGTGCGCTGGGTCCGGGTTCGCACCTCGGGGCGGCGTGCAACTGAGGAGGAGGAGGACGACGACGACGACGACGACGACGAATATACTGGTACATACAGCAATCCGTACGGGAACCGACAATGGTTCCCTCCCCACATCGAACCCCAGGAGAGGGGCGTCGAGCTACTTATGAGCGGCGAATTCGGCCGTTTGAGCAACAAAATCAGATCCAGGAACGGTTGCATGAATATTGCCCGCCAACTGTTAGACCAGTCTTGCAGACCTCGCGCTGTGTTCATGGAGGAGCTCACTAATGTGCGTTCTAGTAATTTCTAGTAGCCGACATTCCGCTTATACAACTCCAGGGGCTCATACCCAACACTAACGGCACCGCTGTTGCATCCAATGGCGCAAATCTTTATGTTGGACAATTTTCGAAAGGTAATTGGCAATATTGTGCACGTGGTACCTCAAGGCCTCATATCTTATACTTTATAGATTCATCGTTTTATTATACATGCTGTCAAGGTTAGTATAGGACTTGGTACATGTGTGAGTATCTTTTGAGCCCCGCTCGGTAGACTTTCGTCTTTATGTATATGATATGGCTTCACCCCCTGCCAAGCACTTTACCTCTCAACGGACTCCAGGGCGCAGAGCATTCTTCGACACTTATGACCATGATCATGAATCGACCCTCAAAGTCTTGAAGACTATTCAAGGGCATCCGGGCAGATGGACTATCACTGATTCTCATTTAAGCCCAGAGAATGAAAGGCAAGTGCATCTTTCAGGGACCAAGCTTTTATGCTCACATTCATAGCTCAGAATAATCTATTCTTCCATTGTGCGTTGCTTGACCATTTATTGTGTCTCCCTCGCATAATATCATGTGGTAGTCGCCCACCATATACATGACAAATACATTAGATTCTTCCACAGTACAGACGCCTATTCGCTTTGCTGACCAAGACCGGCGCCGAGGCCGTTCCGTCTGGGGTGCCTACGACGAGGAGTCCTTCGGTATCTGGAGTTGTAGGTTTTCTGCTGACGGCAACGAAGTTATTGCAGGCGGAAATGGGCATATCTTTGGTATAAGATGCATAATCATGCTTGCCGACTAGGCTGGCTTACACGTTATCCAGTATACGATCTCCTGGCCAACCGTAGAACTGTCAAGATTTCCGCACACTCAGACGACGTGAATAGCTGCTGCTGGGCTGACACTGCATCAGGAAATGTTCTAATCAGCGCGTCCGATGATACATTCATTAAAGTTTGGTAATGGGTGACTCTTTCTTTATCCCCGATTTGCTAATTGCTTGTGACTCGTTGTAGGGACAGGCGGTCGCTGGGAGCATCGCCAAAGCCATCAGGAGTCCTTGTTGGTCACACTGAGGGGATCACGAACGTCTCCGCTAAAGGGGACGGGAGATACGTCATTTCGAACGGGAAGGACCAGGCACTTCGCTTGTGGGATCTCCGCAAGATGTGCAGCAGCGATGAATTCGAGTCGTTTGCGGACCAAAATTATCGACGCCGAGACTTCGATTATCGGTAGGGCTTATGGGCACTTGACATTTCCTCTGCTGATTCTGCATGAAGCCGCGGACATTTCCCGAAGCCAAAGCGAGCCGCACACCCAAACGATTGTAGTGTCATGACCTATCGAGGACATACGGTCTTGCGGACCCTCATAAGATGCAACTTTAGCCCTGCAGAAACTACAGGGTGCCAGTACATTTATTCAGGATCTGCAGACGGGAAAATTCATGTCAGTAATCCTGGTTGCCGGCCTGATAATCATCATTAACGGACGATAACACTGAAAGATTTGGTCACTTGATGGCCGAATTGTGCAAGTCCTGGATCGATCACAGACTTTACCAATGGCATGCGACCCCTCTGGTCCTGAGATAAGCACGCAACCGGGACCTCGGGGGTCTGTATGCGTCCGAGACGTTAGCTGGAGTACTCGAGTAATAGCATATTTTATCTGTTTGAATTTTGATATACTTATCTGTGTCACAGGAACCCGTGTTGATGAGTGTCGGTTGGGAGTGCTCCCGCGATGGTGGAAGTGTTGTCGCCCGCCATGAGTGGAAAGGACTCTCCAAGATGGGCTATTCGCTGGATGACCTCACTGAGAAACAGCGTGCGGAGCTTGCTGAACGAGGAACGAGGCAGCCCGCAAGAAATATACGCATTCCTGGTGCATTCGAGGATGAGGATGAGGATGAATCCGAATGAATCGAGAACGGCAATGCAGTTACGATGACATTACAATCCTTCTGTAACAAGGCAGCCTTGGTATACACTGTATGCACACGGTGATACCAATTATTATTATTCTCCTCTGCTCTTTACTAAGTCGAACTTGCCCGTGCGATGACCCATTATTCGTTCGACTGTGGTGGATAGATCATCATGCCACTGGCAGCGACGACACGAATAACGTGCGCAAAGCGCGGTCACTGTCACAGCAAGCAAGTTATCAACGGAGAGCCAGGTGCTATCCGTCGGCAGATCCCGAGGCGCGGTGAGGGTCGACCAAAGCGGAATCCTGGCTCACCGTGCAATGGCTCAGCTTTCTGGCTTTCCACCCGGGTACTTCGTGATTCGTTCTATTGCAACTAGCCGCCTATGGGACGTCACTTCAGATGAGGTTGAAGACGGGACACCGATTATTCTATGGCCGGAAAAGGAACAGTCGCTCGTCGAAGGTGGGTGCGGCCGCAGTCTCCCGTGGCCACAAGCTTAATTCAATCAGGCTTGAGAAGGCCAGAAGCGAATAACCAAGTGCGTGTATTTTCAAACACTGTAGCGTGACCACCTGCCTAGAAACACAGCTTATGGTGCCTGTACTATTCAGGTATTCTTCGTCGACACCTCGGGCGCTTTGTGCTCGCGGGCCTCAGGACATGCGATAGACATCGAAGGTACGCGCATTGCGACAGATTAGCAGTAGGCCTATTAACCGAACTTGATTCACACAAGGGGACCACCCCGTGCTA